>APFE030216205.1:0-15864 GCA_000404065.3 Pinus taeda
AGGGAAGGAGCACTAGATAGCAGTGAAGCGGGTTTTCAGGTATTTGCATGGCACTAGTGATTATGGTTTGTGCTACCAAGGAAGACCAGGATTGAACAGAGTGTTGGATATTCATGGCTTTGTTGATGCAGACTGGGCTAGAGATCTAGATCAGAGAAGATCTACAAGTGGGTATGTGTTTTAACCTATTTGGAGGAGTAGTCGATTGGATGAGTAAGAAACAATCTGTAGTGGCACTATCAACTACAGAGGCAGAATACATGGCAACACTCATGCAAGCAAGGAAGCAGTTTGGTTGCAGAGATTGTGTTCAAGTATGGGGTTAGTACAGGGAGCTATAAGGATATACTGTGACAGCCAAAGTGCAATTTTCTTGGCAAAGAACCCTATTTATCATTCAAAGACAAAGCACATTGATGTTCAGTATCACTTTGTGAGGGATATGATAGAAGACAAAAATTTGTTGATGGTAAAGGTGGACACTTTGAAGAATACTGCAGATGCATTGACAAAATCTATTAGCTCTGAGAAGTTCTCTTGGTGTAGAGAAACAATGGGTGTTTCAGGGCTGGAAAAATGACTGAGCTCTCTTGTGGCCCTCTATGGAAAGAAAACAACAAGTTGGAGATTGTTGGGTTGTGTTATATTCTTTCCACATAGTTAACAGGGGGTTTGAGGGGTCCCCATAACCCCAGTTTATGGGGTCCAGGGCAGCGCCCCGGAAAATTTTGGTTTTGGACCCTATGTTAGGTTGGGCATACCCACCTATGGTTTTGTGCATGATTTTCGCACATGTTTTTTGGACGCGATGGTTTTTGGTCCATGGTTTTGGACGTGATGGTTTTCGGTCCATGGTATTGGATGCTTCGGCATGTATAAATATGTATTGTAACATTGAAAGGAATATAATGAAAAATCAAGCTGGTAGTCCCGGTTTTGGGATCCAGGGGAAAATCTCTATGCATATGTGTTTTATGTGTTATACTCTCGCATTGTTTATTTTTCTGTGATTTAGAATTCATATGCAGGTAATTTCTGTACGGGGTTAAAACGTACACCTGAATGGTTTCTGCACATTCTGCCTAAATCTTCGTTTACCCTTGAACACATTCATTCAACTCATCGAATGAACTGTGCCATTTTCCCAACTCAGGCGCCCACCCGCGTCACCGTGTAGGCCTACCTGGCATGTCTGCACACTAGTCACCTCTCATTCTCAAACCAACACCACCTTTGTTCACCGCTTTGTTTCACACTGCCGGGTGCACCCACCTGCGGGTCACCCTACACACTGTTCGTTTCAGCCTAATCACGCTAGAATTCGGCAGGTGCACATGCCCGTGTCGCCCTGCCCGAACTCGTCGCACTATTTCTACATTCGTTCACCCTTCGGTCCGCCTGTAGTGCGGGCTCATATACATGCCACTCTGCACCAACCACAGAACCACCGAATGTTAACTTTTCTCACACTTCAACTTCACTCGCTGCTCATCCAAGTTCAATGTCCAACCTCCAACTTGCCACCGCTTATGTATATGCGTTCCATCGTTGTGTGGGGTTGTTTGGCCAACCTACCAACCACACACAAACCGTTGGCTTGTTTGTTGTTTCATACGTTGTCCCACTTGTTATAACGTGTGGCCACCCAACCACCATGACTCTTCGCCTTCAGCCCAAGTCGGCTTGTGGGCTCGAACTACCTGCTCACCCACTATAAGTCCACAACCCATCTCTTTGCTACATCTGCTTACTCACCTGTTTAATTGTAGCTCATCTTGCCCTTGTCTCACCAACCGAAGCTCACCTGTTTTCCATCATTTTGCTTGCCTGGTGAGTGCACCCGTGCCGACCGACCGTCGCAACAACTGCAAGGCGTTACATCCTCCCCCACCGAAAGTCATTTCCATCCTCAGCAATCTGGCCATCCACCATAGCTTCGAGATATCCATACCAATGCCACATACTCCATCAGTATGTGTTTCTATGAATAATCATCTTCTTGATCCATGTCTTCAATCCATCTATATATTGCAAACATCTCTGCAACATATATAATATGACATTCTCCACCATGTATCGTCATCATGTGAACTGCTGTCATGATACTCCAACATAATGCTAACACATCTCTCCACACTGACATCCCCCATGACTCGAACTAGTTGGGTGATTAGTCCAACTATCATGCTCAAATCATAAGAATTCACATCCTTATGCCATCACCAGTTGTTTCTCAGACTTCTGTCACAACATCAACTGAATCAAGAATCCATCTCCATCTAAGTAAGCCATGCCCAGGTCAATGAAGTAGCCTTCACCTTGTCTACAACATGTTGTCTATCCAGTCCATGGTCTTGTTTGTACAAGGGTGCACAACATCTCCATCGCTCATAGGTAAAACATCTCCATGTCACACCAACAATTCCGCCTGCACAACATCCCTACCTTGGCACTCCTCATTGGATGCCCATAAGTGACACCTCCACAAGTGCTCTTGCATAATTTTCCTACATAATACTGCCATGCTCCATGTCTCCAACTTGATGTCCATGACTAAGTTTCCCATGTTTTCCAGCTAGGTAGACCCATCACAATAATTTGTCATCCTCATTCAAGCCTGCAAATCAGTCTAGTGAACTAGGTCACCCAACCATATCTCATCCTAAAGAAGCCTCCTCCAAGGCCCCTTGTCAAGGTGGTGCAGCCCCTTCCAACCAAGGTCCCTACACCAACCCATCTCCAAGGTTGTCTACCGAGAGAGGATGGCCAGGAAGTTTCCTTCTTGACTCTCATCCACCCATGTATCAGATTGGTACTGTGTCCTCAAGTATCTATGCATAGCCTCAACCTCTTCACATGTACACCCAAGCTTCTCAAGATTGTCTTTCGTCAACTGAAAGTCATATATGCTCATACCATACCTGCAAAATTCCACTATGCCAGCCAGATCTCTACCTACATAATCCTCCCCAACCACTACCATTGAAGAAGTACTCGGACTTCCCTCATCTGCAACTCCATTGTGAAGACCTTCAGTAGAATATCTCTCTACCAAGTGCTTCAGGATTTGTGAGATTGATCTCCCACTTCCTTCTTTCTTCTTTGCTCTTGCAACGAATTCAATTAACTTCTCTTCCTTCATTGTTTGAGTCATACTCCCAGGTACCCTTTGTTCCACATCCTCATGCTTCACATTCAGATCTTTGGGATACAAAGTCATAGAGGCCATCCTTGGTCTATATCCCAAGCAACTCCTTCTATTCATCGGAACCAACATAGTTCTCTCTTCAGCTGTGATCAAGAGAATGTCCCAATCCACCATTGGTATGGCTTGTGAAAGCTTCAGAAAATCTTGCCCCAACACCATAGAATGATCATCCATGTCTACGATCGTCAAGTCCAACTTTCCAAACCACGAGCCCACTCTCACCTGAGTGTTCTCCATCACACCAGTAACAACTTTCATGGTAGAGTTGACTTCTTTGAAAGCACTCCACTTTTTCTCCATCTTAGCTTTCTTTCGAAAAGAATTTGTTGCTTTCCTACTTAAGAAGCTATGAGTAGCTCTCGTATCCACCAAAGTTGCAAATCTCTTGCCCTTCACGGTCACCTGCACAAAACTCAGCTTCAAGGTATCACCCCCTTCTGTCGGCTTTATCTTGTGTCTTACATCAGCAACCTTCTTTAGAAATTCGGCCTCAGAAGTGTCCATTGGCTTATGTTCCAACCTGACATCCCTCTTAAGGTACTTCACTTCCTTGTTTGGTTCTTCTAAGCAACTCGATCCTGGTTCAACTTGACTTCCTTCAAGCTTTTCCTTGATTGCATTCTGCTCAAGTGCACCAACCAAGTGCCCATTGACTGTTTTCACTGTACTAAACTTTTGAACGTCTGCCTGATTGTTTCGATAGTATTCCCCTAGTCTATCAATGTGGTCGAGCTCATCTTTCTCAATTACAATGACCTTCTTCCCAAGAAAGTCCTTCTTTATTTCATCCTCAAGCTGCTTGATTTTGATCTCTATCATGGTACTTCTCTCCCTTAGTTGATCTTGAAGACTAAGACCATTCTGTTGGATCTCCTCTTCAAGTTTCTTTAGCTCATCAATTTCCATCATACCCCTATATTGGTCCTTGAGTTCTTGAAGTTATTCTTTTATCTTTGCACAGCCTTCCCGAATCTTCATATTCTCGACCTTCATCAAAGCCCATTCAGAACTCCATCTACTTATTTGTTCCAATACCTTGTACCGGAAATCTTCACTTGCATCATGGCTAGATTTACATTCCATAGGTCCTTCCACCATCTCTGACATCCACTTTCCTTGCAAACTTAAATCACCCTTCAGATTTCCTGAACCACCCTAATATACCACCTGTCACCTGCAAACCTTGAACTCTCTTCCGAGCTTTCGGTCTTGTTGTGGGATCAACTCCTTGATTCAGTTCACCAGTTACCAGCTCTGATACCACCTATCACGAAGTGACAATGGGATCAACTTCTTCCATGAATCCCGATCAACTTCCCATCTTTCATCAACTCTGATACCACCTGTCACGCCCCTACGCTGGCGGTACTCTTCCAACCGCACTATAGCGAGGTGCAGCACCACCGACCACTTTCTTTTCACCAATACTTGTGATCGTGGACTACGCCTAACTTTCGATACTTAGTTTATCTTCTTTAACAAGTATTATGTTTTCCTTTATACACAATAAAAACATAAACATTCACCATAAACAACGTTACACATATAAATGCACAACAGTATAAAGGGAGGGGCAACTCATTCTAATAAGTCTTCTCACAATATCAATATATATAAGTTTAATCTTGGGAAACCCCAAATTTACACTTAGCCAAATTTACAAACATTGGCAAACTCAATTGCCCAGCTCGTCGGCACACCTGAATGGTTGTTGCACGTTTTGCCCAACTCTTTGTTTACCCCTGAACGCGTTCGTTCAGCTCGTTGAACGAACCGTGCCATTTTTCCAACTCAAGTGCCCACCTGCGTCACTGTGCACACCGACCTGGAACGTCTGCACGCTGGTCACCTCTCGTTCTCAAACCAACACCACCTTCATTCACCATTTTGTTTCAGACTGCCGGGTGCACCCACCCACAGGTCACCCTGTACGCTGTTCGTTTCAGCCTAACCGTGTTGGCGTTCAGCAGGCACAGACGCCTGTGTCTCCTTGCCCGAACTTGTTGCACTGTTTCTGTCTTCATTCACCCTTCGGTCTGCCTGTCATGTAGGCTCATCCGCAAGCAATTCTGCACCAACCGCAAAACCACTGAATTTTCGTCCAAGTTCGATGTCCAACCTCCAACTTGCCACCTCCTATGTATATGCATTCCATCGTTGTGTGGGGGCATTCAACCGACCCACCAATCACACACAAACCGTCAGCTCGTTTGTTGTTTCTTACATCGGCCCACCCGTTATAATGTGTGGCCACCCAACCGCCGTGACTCTTCACCTTTGCCTCAAGTTGACTCGTGGGCTCGAGCTACCCGCTCACCCACTATAAGTTCGCGGCCTAGCTCTTTGCTACACCCGCTCGCTCGCCCATTTAACCACAGCTCACCTCGCCTATGTCTTGCCAACCGCAGCTCGCCTATTTTCTATTGTTCCGCTCGCTTGGTGAGCGTGCCCGTGCCGCTCGACCGTCGCAACAACCACATGGCGTTATAGCCGTGGTGGGGTAGAGGGCGGGGTGCTTCCTGGAATCACCCCGCGACCCTCGCAAGCCACTAGGTCGTCGGGGTGGGGTGGAGGGTGGGGTGATTCCCGGAATCACCCCACCACCCCCACGGGCCGTTGGGCTGCCAGGGTGGGGCGGAGCGTAGGGTGATTCCTGGAATCACCCCGCCACCCCCGTGGGCCATTGGGCTGTTGGGGTGAGGTGGATGCCAGGGTGATTCCCGGAATCACCCCACCACCCTCGTGAGTCGTTCTGCCACCGATGTGGGGCAGAGGTTAGGTTGATTCCCGTAATCACCCTGCCATCCCCGTGGGTCGTTGGGCTGCTAGGGTGGGGCAGAGGGCGGGGTGATTCCCAAAATCACCCTGACACCCCTGCGGGCCATTGGGTTTCCAGGGTGGGGCGGAGGGCGGGGTGATTCCTAGAATCTCCCTGCGACGCCCGCAGGCCATTGGGCTGCCGAGGTGGGCAGGCCCGCAGGGTGGAGAGGCTTCGCCCCACCTCAGTTGTAATGCCCTGCGATTTTTGCGATGTTCAAGCGGTACGAACACACTCATCAGGTGAGTTGAACAGATGGAAAACATGTAAGCTGCAGTTGGTGAGACACGAGTGAGGTGAGCTGCGGTCAAACGGGTGAGCGAACGGGTATAACAAAGAGCTGGGCTGCGGAATTATAGTGGGCGAGTGGGTAGCTCAAGCCCATGAGCTGACTTGAGCCAAAGGCAAGAGTCATGGTGGTTGGGCGGCCACATGAGTGGGCCGACATGATGAAACGAAGGTTGGGGCACCCACACATTATAACGGGTGGGCCAATGTATAAAACAGAAAATGAGCCGACGACTTTATGTGTGCAGTTGGTGGGTCAACCGAATGTCCCCACACAATGGTGGAATGCATATGTATAGGCGAGGCGAGTTGGAGGTTGGAAAGTGAATCATTCAAACAGAAACCAAGGCATACGAACAAGGTGCAGTTCAACGTGCAAGCTAAGGCACATGAGTTCTACGGTTAGTGTAGAATGGCGGTGCAAATGAGCTCGCACGACGAGTGAACGGTTGAGAAGAAATGTGCAAAGGTCGGGCAGGGCAACACAACATGTGCGCCTATCTGTGGAAATGTTGGATGGTTGGTTGGGTTGGTGACTCGTGCAGGGTTAACCCTTGGTTGGGCGTGCCCAGCAAGGGTGAATGACGAAGTGCGACCAGTGTGTGGAGATGCGGCCGGGCAGGCGTGCACGGTGACATGGGTAGGGCACCCAAGTTGGGAAAATGAAACGATTCATTCGATGAGTTGAATCAATGTGTTCAAGGGTAAAGGGAGAGTTGGGTAGAACATACGGTGACCGTTCAGGCGTGCCGACGAGCTGGGCAATCGAGTTTGTTGATGTTTGTAAATTTGGCTAAGTGTAAATTTGGGGTTTCCCAAGACTAAACTTATATATATTGATATTGTGGGCAGACTCATTATAGGGATTTTCCCCTCCCTTTATACTGTTCTGAATTTATATGTGTTAATGTTGTTTATGGTTTTCACTGTGTATAAAGGAGAACATAATACTTGGTAAAGAAGAAAATAAACTAAGTATCGAAAGTTAGGCGTAGTCCACAATCGCAAGTATTGGTGAAAAGAAAGTGGTCAGTGGTGCTACACCTCGCTATAGTGTGGTTGAAAGAGTACCACCAGTGTAGGGGCGTGATAGTTGGTATCAGAGCTGGTGAACTGAATCAAGGAGCTGATTCCACAGGAAGGCTGAAGACTTGGCAGGGAGTTCAAGTTTTGCAGGTAACAGGTGGAATATTTGGTGAATGGTCTATACTAGATCACAAAGGAAGCTGATGGCTGAGATGGCAGGTGAACCTTAGGTTATGACGGATGAGTCTAGTCACAATATAGGTCAAGCTTTCGTGAACAGGGTATTGGAAAGATTCGAATAATGGGATTCTGATTGGACTTCGAAATTGTCCAAGATCATGAAGGATCAAGAAGGCAATGCGGAGATGAAGGAAGAATGCGATGAACTCAAGGATCGATACGAGTATACACAACTAGAAGAGGAATTCAAAGAGATTGGGAAAGCAAGAGACCAGGGTTTGGCAAAAACCTTGGAATTGCAGCAAACTATTGATGAAGCGAAAGATGAGATTGCGATGTTGAAGAAGGTCGTGAGACATAACTTAGGCGGAGGAGTGTCTCATGTGAAAGTCAAGGAACCAGAATCTTATGATGGTACAAGGAATGCGAAGACTCTTGGTAACTTTCTATGGGACATGGAACAGTATTTGGAATTCTTGGGTTTACCCGGTGAGGAGACTAAGGTGAAAGTAGCTGCTCAGTTCCTAAAGAAAGATGCTAAGATGTGGTGGCGAAGAAGGATGGATCAAACTGCCAATGGCAGTGTTGATGACATAACTTCATGGGAAGACATGAAGAAGGCTTTGCAAACCCACTTTAGTCCATAGGATGAAACATGGGAAGCAAGGATGAAGATAAAATATATGAAACAAACGGGAAGTCTACAATCATATTAGCGAGAGTTTGCAAGTGCGGTTCTGGAACTTTTGGACATGGCAGAGAGAGACAAGGTGTTCAACTTTGTTATAGGGCTAAAGCCTTGGGCATGCAATGAAGTGAAAAGGTAGAAGATAAAGGCACTTGAAGAAGCTTTTGTGGCTGTAGATCATTTGGTGGAGCATTATGATGAAGCTTCTGATGAGAAAAAGAAGAAGTTCGATAAGTCGAAAGAGAAAACTACGAAAGATGATGCTTCGAAATCGTATGATAAAACGAAGACGAAGAAACCATTGAAGTGTTGGATATGTGTAGAACCACATATAATGAAGAATTGTCCTTTAAAACCGAAATTGATTGAGATAGCACAGTCCAATGTGAAGAAAGAAGAGACTTCTGTGGGGGTGATGTAGATTCTTGGAGCTGCAGCTGCTATGGAAGCGGTCTCACGAAGAGATCCGGAAAGGAACAGTTTGGAATATGTTTGGATGAAGATTGGGAGTGCGGATGTACTCACTATGGTAGATAGTGGGGCTACTCACAACTTCATGAGTGAAGATGTAGCGAGAAGGATTGGATTGAAATTTGTACCGGTGTAGGCACAGATAAAGACAATGAATTCTCCTCCTGATTCCATGATTGGTGTGGCTGAAAAGGTGGACACAACACTTGGTGAGTGGACTAGGAAAGTCGACTTCACTATAGTGCAGATTGACGACTATGAAGTTGTGCTAGGAATGGAGTTTTTGAAACACTATGATGCGATGATAGTTCCACATTTTAAGAAGCTGTACATTTACGATGGAAGGGAAGATGTACCCATTGGTGTTCCAACCATTGGAGTGATGAGACTCGAGTGTAAGTTGGGAGTGATGCAGATGGAGGATAAGAAACATATGGATGAGGTCTGTAAGAGGATGTCTACTATAGAGACAAAGCTTATAGAACAGTCATAGGTTATCAAAACATTGTCTGATAGCATCTTGGATTTTTCTATGAGGCTGGAGGCAGTTGAGGATGACGATGACGATGATGAGGACTATATGAGGCCGAATATCCAGGTGGAGGATCGGGATGCATATCTTCAGAGGATGGAGGTGGAAGTCCAGGCAGATGGATTAAGCTGATTTGTGAGGGAGAGCCTTTAGGCTATACTCCCTCCACATCTTCTTAGATGACTTAGAAGATGGGGCTCATTGTTAGTTGCTCATGGCAATGAGTCCTTAAACATTTGAGTAGGTATGATGATAGGTAGATGATACAGGAATGGTTTGGCATTAGCATCATGACATGTTGCAGATGGGATGGAGATTCCATGGACTTGAGCATGGGTTTGGAGCAAATTCTTGTTGAGTTTGAGTTTGTGATAGGATGGTGAAGAAACAACCAATAGTGGCATGGAGAAGGTACATTCTCATGAGTTGAGCATTACGGTTGGATTAGCTACCCAATCAGTTCGATGACATGAGGGCATGTAGTGCACTAGGTTTGTGTCAGATAGATGTCTTGGTTTCGATTAGGATGTTGTGTTGGCTGGAGTATTATGTAGAGGAGTTCACATGACGAAACAACACATGATGGAGACTTCCATATTATATATGTTGCAGGGATGTTTGCGATGTATAGATGGATCGAAGTCATGGATCAAGAAGATGACTGTTCGGAGGACACATACTGATGGATTATGTGGCATTGGTATGGATATCGGGAAGCTACAGTGGATGGCCAGATTGTCGAGGATGGCAATGACTTAGGTGTGGTAGGATGTAATGCCCCGCAGTTGTTGCGACGATCGGGCAGCATGAACGCGCTCACCAGGCGAGATAAATGGATGGAAAATAGGCAAGTTTCGATTAGCGAAACACGGGTGAGGCAAGCTATTGTCAAACAGGTGAGTGAGCAGGTGTAGCAAAGAGCTAAGCTGTGGACTTATAGTAGGTGAGCAGGTAGCTCGAGCCCATGAGCCGACTTGAGCCAAAGGCAAGAGTCATGAATGTTAGGCGGCCACATGAGTGGGCCAACATGATGAAACAAAGGTTTGGGAAACCACACGTTATAATGGGTGGGCCAATGTATAAAACAACAAACGCGTCAATGAGTTTATGTGTGTGGTTGGTGGGTTGGCCGAACATCCCCACAAAACGGTGGAATGCATATGTATAGGAGAGGCGAGTTGGAGGCTGGACAACGAATCATTCGAACAATGACCAAGGCATACGATCAAGGTGCATGTCGAGGTGTAAACTAAGGCACATTAGTTCTGCGGTTGGTGCAAAACAGTGGTGCAAATGAGCCTGCACGACCGGTGAACCGACGAGAAGAAACGTACGAAGGTCGGGTAGGGTGACACAGCGTGTGTGCCCATCGGTGGAAACATTGGATGGTTGGTTGGGTTGGTGACTCACGCAGGGCGACCTGTGGTTTGGCATGCCCAGCGAGGGTGAACGACGAAGTGTGATGAGGTTATGAATGAGGTGCGACTAGCATGTGGAGGTGTGGCTGGGCAAGCGTGAACAGTGACACGGGTAGGGCGCCCGAGTTGGGAAAACGACATGGTTCATTCGACGAGATGAACAAACGTGTTCAGGGGTAAACAGAGAGTTGGGAAAAATGTGCGGTGACCGTTCAGGCATGCCGACGAGCTAGGCAACCGAGTTTGCTGATGTTTGTAAATTTGTCTAAGTGTAAATTTGGGGTTTCCCAAGATTGAACTTATATATATTGATATTGTGGGTAGACTCATTACAGGGAGTTTCCCCTTCCTTTATATTGTTGTGCATTTATATGTGTTAATGCTGTTTATGGTGAATGTTTATGGCTTTCACTGTGTATAAAGGAAAACATAATACTTGGTAAAGAAGAAAATAAACTAAGTATCGAAAGTTAGGCGTAGTCCATGATCGCAAGTATTGTTGAAAAGAAAGTGGTCGGTGGTGCCGCACCTCGCTATAATGCAATTAAAAGAGTAACACCAGTGTAGGGGCGTGACATCAGTGACCCAATGGCCCACGGGGTTGGTGGTGTGATTCCCATAATCACCCCACCACCGCAGGTTATTGGGCTGTGAGGGTGGGGCGGAGGCTGTTCACAGTCCTCCACCCCAACCTAGCGACCTAACAACCAGTGGGGGTGGGGGCATGACGGGGGTGATTCCCAGAATAACCCCGCCAGCCCCAGTCTCCGCCCCACCTCGATGGCCCAACGGCACGTGGGGGTGGCGGGGTGATTTCGGGAATCACCCATCCACCCTTGAGAGATGGTGGGCCGCTAGGTTGGGGTGGAGGTTGTCCACAACCCTCTGCCCCACCCCGGAAACACAATGGCCCGCAGGGGTGGTAGGGTGATTCCGAGAATCACCCCGCTACCCCCGCGGACAGTTGGGCTGCTGGGGTGGGGCGCAGGGATGAAGGGCGGGTTGATTCCTGGAATCACCCTCCACCCCCGCGGGCTATTGTGGTGGGACAGAGGGCTGTAGACAGCCTCCGCCCCACCTCGGTGGCCCAACGACCTGTGGGGGTGGCGGGTGATTCCAGGAATCACCCTGCCCTTTGTCCCACCCTGGTGCCCCAACGGCTCACAGGGGTGTCGGTGTGATTCCCAGAATCACCCTACCACCCTTGCGGGCTGTTGGGCCACCGGGGTGGGACGGAGGCTGTCTGCAGCCTCCACCCCACCCCGGAGACCCAATGGTCCACAAAGGTGGCAGGATGATTCCTAAAAGCACCTTGTAACCCCCGTGGGCATTCGAGCCATCAGGGTGGGGCGGAGGGCCGGGCCGGAATCACTCCACCACCCCCGTGGGCTGTTGGGCCATTCGGGTGGGGTAGAGGGCGGGGTGATTCCTGTAATCACCCCAACACCTTCGTGGGTCGCCAGGCCACCGGGGTGGGGCAGAGGCTATCCATAGCCCTCTACCCCACCCCGGTTGTCACGTCCCTACACCTACGGTAGTCTTTCAACTGCTTATAGTGAGGTGCGGTATAAGGACCCAGCTAGAACTATATATATATATATATAATATATATATATATATATATATATATATATATAATATATATATATATATATATATATATATATTATATATATATAATATTATATAGATATAGATATACAGAGCAATTACAACCAATAAAGAAATGCATTGAGATGGTTGGTGGGTTGGCCGAACAACCCCACAAAACGGTGGAATGCATATGTATAGGCGAGGCGAGTTGGAGGTTGGACAACGAATCATTTGAACAATGACCAAGGCATACGATCAAGGTGCATGTCGAGGTGTAAACTAAGGCACACGAGTTCTGCGGTTGGTGCAGAACAGTGGTGCAGATGAGCCCGCACGACGGGTGAACCGACGAGAAGAAACGTACGAAGGTTGGGTAGGGTGACACAGCGTGTGTGCCCATCAGTGGAAACATTGGATGGTTGGTAGGGTTGGTGACTCACGCAGGGCGACCTGTGGTTTGGCATGCCCAGCGAGGGTGAACGACGAGGTGTGATGAGGTTATGAATGAGGTGCGACTAGCATGTGGAGGTGCGGCTGGGCAAGCGTGAACAGTGACACGGGTAGGGTGCCCGAGTTGGGAAAATGACATGGTTCATTCAACGAGATGAACAAACGTGTTCAGGGGTAAATAGAGAGTTGGGAAAAATGTGCAGTGACCGTTCAGGCATGCCGACGAGCTGGGCAACCGAGTTTGCTGATGTTTGTAAATTTGTCTAAGTGTAAATTTGGGGTTTCCCAAGATTGAACTTATATATATTGATATTGTGGGCAGACTCATTACAGGGAGTTGCCCCTTCCTTTATATTGTTGTGCATTTATATGTGTTAACGCTGTTTATGGTGAATGTTTATGGCTTTCACTGTGTATAAAGGAAAACATAATACTTGGTAAAGAAGAAAATAAACTAAGTATCGAAAGTTAGGCGTAGTCCATGATCGCAAGTATTGCTGAAAAGAAAGTGGTCGATGGTGCCGCACCTCGCTATAATGCAATTAAAAGAGTAACACCAGTGTAGGGGCGTGACATCAGTGACCCAATGGCCCACGGGGTTGGTGGTGTGATTCCCATAATCACCCCACCACCGCAGGTTATTGGGCTGTGAGGGTGGGGCGGAGGCTGTTCACAGTCCTCCACCCCAACCTAACGACCTAACAACCGGTGGGGGTGGGGGCGTGATGGGGGTGATTCCCAGAATAACCCCGCCACCCCCAGTCTTCGCCCCACCCTGATGGCCCAACGACACGCGGGGATGGTGGGCCGCCAGGGTGGGGTGGAGGTTGTCCACAACCCTCTGCCCCACCCCGGCAACACAATGGCCCGCAGGGGTGGTAGGGTGATTCCGAGAATCACCCCGCTACCCCCGCGGACAGTTGGGCTACTGGGGTGGGGCGCAGGGATGAAGGGCGGGTTGATTCCTGGAATCACCCTCCACCCCCGCAGGCTATTGTGGTGGGACAGAGGGCTGTAGACAACCTCCGCCCCACCTCGGTGGCCCAATGACCTGTGGGGGTGGCGAGTGATTCCAGGAATCACCCTGCCCTTTGTCCCACCCTGGTGCCCCAACGGCTCGCAGGGGTGTTGGTGTGATTCCCGGAATCACCCTACCACCCTTGCGGGCTGTTGGGCCGCCGGGGTGGGACGGAGGTTGTCTGCAGCCTCCACCCCACCCTGGAGACCCAGTGGTCCACAAAGGTGGCAGGATGATTCCTAAAAGCACCTTGTAACCCCCGTGTGCATTCGAGCCATCAGGGTGGGGCGGAGGGCCAGGCTGGAATCACTCCACCACCCCCGTGGGCTGTTGGGCCATCCGGGTGGGGTAGAGGGCAGGGTGATTCCTGTAATCACCCCAACACCTTCGTGGGTCGTCAGGCCACCGGGGTGGGGCAGACGTTGTCCACATCTAACTGCCCCACCCCGATGACCCAACAGCCCTTGAGGTGATTCCTAGAATCACCCAACCACCCCCAAGGCCATTGGGCTGCCGGGGTGGGGCGAAGGCTGTCCGCAGCCCTCCACTCAACCCCAGTGGCCCAATGGCCTGCAAGGTTGGTGGAGTGATTCTTGGAATCGCCTTGCCACCCCTCCGGGTCGTTGGCCACCGGTGTGGGGCAGAGGCTATCCGTAGCCCCTCTACCCCACCCCGGTTGTCACGTCCCTACACCTACGGTAGTCCTTTCAACTGCTTATAGTGAGGTGCGGTGTAAGGACCCAGCTAGAAACTATATATATATAATATATATATATATATATATATATATATATATATTATATATATATATATATATATATATATATAACACACACAGCAATTACAACCAATAAAGAAATGCATTGAGATTTCAATTCATTCAACACACACACTACTGATACTCATTTCAGGAACAGAACACAACATTTACATATTTTTAATCTCAGATCAAGTAGTAACGAAATACACATGTACAGTACACCGGAAGGCGAGACTCCGCTTGCTCTGTGGTCACTGGTATTCCCTTGTTGTTGGTCACTTCTACGAATGTATGATGACGCACTTGATCCGAAAACGAGACCCACCGGTTAACCTCCCAGCCTACTCCTTGGGTACTCTTCTTCCCCGCGGACCCCCGAGCTGCAATGGGGTTGTACAATTGAGGAAGAATCTAGCTGGCAGAGTAGAGCAACCTTAGCTCAAGAGTCCCCTCTCTAAAAACCCACTACCTCACCAAACTCACTATAGCTTCATAGTCACTTCTTTGACATCATATCATCCATCCAACAATAGGGTTCCCAACCCTCCCCTCTACCATGGCTTCCCCCTTCTTTTATAAGAGTCCTCATATATGACACTTGGAAGTCATGCATAATTATACTATTCTATATTTCATATATATATATTTAATAGTTTGATTATTCACCTACCCATGTGTCACTCTCTCCTCAAGGGTCACCCAAAATTATGTACTTAACTTTTTATTTAAAACTAATATTTTCCTCACCTCACAAGATTCATCTTTCTTCTCTTAGTTGTCTCTTTATTCCCCCCTTTTATTCCTTAAATTGAGGTTATTACTTGGATTCAATTAATGAGTCAATATTTTATCCCCAATCTACTTCCTAAATTAACTCAGGTTATCTCTTAGAGGGATATTCTTATGTTGATTGATGCCACATGGAGCTTCTCTACATTTCTCTAAATTTAATTTATTTTTCTTATTTTAATTCACCTTCCTCTTTTCTTAATTAAGTTTAATTGGTTTAGGATTAATCTTTATCCTTACAATATGTTTGTCTTCCCCTTTTATCTAATTCAACCACCTAATCTACCCAGTATTTTCCAACATGGGGAGGGTAGTATTTTAAAGGTACTCTATTTATTTCTTCCTATGATCCTCCTTATTCCAAGTTTTTATTTTTGATTTAATTACCCTTGGTTTCTAATCATGATTTACCCCTGATGTAACTTTACCCAGTTTTCATTCCTTATATTTATTTATTATTATTTACTTTTAATGATTCCAAGGGTGCCAATTTTGGTTGTGCCCTTCAAGAACTTCCCTAGAAGTTCCAAGGGTGCCACACCTAAGAGTTTAATTGTGATGCCAAGGGTGCCCAGTTGGTCGTGCCCTTCAAGAATTTCCCCTGAAATTCCAAGGGTGCCACACC
>APFE030216210.1:0-114105 GCA_000404065.3 Pinus taeda
TAGTAATACAAATGTAATATCTGCATACCATGGTGAATCAGTAAAAGGTTCACTGATCTGTGGAGTCACCATCTCCTCTTGATCATCAAGGGCACTAATAAAGTTGATATCTAAGGCTTGACAGTTCGATTCAGCTATGAGTTTGGCTAAACCTTGGCCTTTGATGAGCTTGGTGGGCTTTATCTCTATGTCATATTCCAATATTGTGGCAATCCATTTGCCTCTTTTTCCTCCAGGCCCATTTTGAGTCAAAATGTCCTTAATTATAGAGTTTGGAACATAAGCAATATTGTGAGAGTACAAAGTGTACACTCTAAAGTCTTTGATTACCTTAACTAAAGCTAATGCCTGCTTTTTCATGATATTGTATTTGAGTGTGGAATCTCTTAAGGATTTACTAAAAAATGCAATTCGTTGTTCATATCCTTCATTGTTCTTTTGCAGTATGACTACTACAATGGTGTGTTCTGAAGCAAATGAAAATATTAAAATCTTTGTTAAAGTTAGGACTAATCAGGACTGGAGTTTTGGTTAAAGCTTCCTTAATATCTTCAAAGGATTGTTTGGCCTCCAATGTCCATTTAATTGTTGAGTCCTTTCTTAGCATGTTATTTAACTCCCTAATTATTTCTGCTAGATTTGAGACTAATCTCCTAAGAAAATAAATCTTACCTAGAAATGACTGCAACTCTCTAATGTTTATAGGATGTGCAATGGTCAAAATGGCTTCTATTCTAGTAGGGTCTATCATAATCCCATCTTTAGATATGATGTGTCCTAATAGTTTTCCCTCTTCTAGACTGAAAAGTGTCCTTTTAGGATTTAAAGAAATCCAAAATTTCATGCATTTGAAAATACTCTTCTGAAGTGGTCTAAGTGTTCATTGTTAGATTTAGAGAAGGCTGTGATGTCATCCTGGTATACTACTATGAAATCATGGATCTCCTTGGCAAAATTTATATCCATAGCTCTCTGAAATGTGGCCCCTACGTTAATTAGTCCAAAGGTCATCTTCAAAAACATGAAGGTACCCCAAAGAGTAGTAAATGCAGTTTTGGCTTGGTCCTCATGTTGGACTAAGACCTGGTTATATCCAGAGAATCCATCTAACAGTGAAATCCTAGATGAGCCTACTACCCTCTGCAATATATGGTCCATCTTTGGTAGGGGGTAGTTGTCTTTTAAAGAGACCTTGTTTAAGTTTCTAAAATCTACACAAAGTCTAATTTCACCTATCTTTTTCCTAGTTGTAACTAAGGTTGAAATCCAGTCTGAGTATCTAATGGGGGCTATTATTTGGGAATCAAACATTATTTTAACCTCTTTCCCTATGGAAGGCATAAGAACTCGGTTTATCGTCCTAAGTTTCTATTTCAAAGGTTTATGATCTTCTTTTAGAGGTATTTTGTGTTGGATTATGCTGGTGTCATAAGATTTTAAGTCCTCACAACTCCAGGCAAATACATCCTGGAACTCCTGAAACAGATTGATGTATTTAACCTTTTCCTTTAGAGGTAAGGCTTTTTATATTTTGGTGTGTTTTGGTTTATCCTCAATTCCTATGTTAACCACTTCTATGTCAGCTCTCAAAGGTTCCATCTTGGTTTTCCTAGCTACATCATTAGAGTCAAACAAATCTTCTAAAGGTACTAATCCTTTAGGCAAAAAATTAATTTTCAAATTAAGAATCTCAGGACCATCATCCATTATTTCATCTATCTCTACATTCTCTAAATTATCTATTTCTACTCTAGTAAATTTAGTTGGCTTAGCTACATCGAAAATATTTACATCTGTGCTACTTTCTAGATTATTGTCTATTGTACAATTAGTATCTATCTTGCAATTCTGAAATTCACCTTCATTGTTCATGAAATCATAGATCTAAGAGTCCTGGGAGAAAATCTACCAATACTTGAGGTTATTTGGTATCACATGCCTATGTTTGACTTCTATAGTGTACTCGTGGTTTGGTTGAAATGGCAATTTACAAGTACTAGCAAAGGTGGCCAGACTGTGGGCCTACATGTTTTGTTTTCTAGGAATGGCAGCAAAGTTTGATTCCAGGAGGTATTTGATCAAGTCTAAAACAATATCCCTATATCGACCAAGCCTAGGGTTGTTGACAGAGTATTCATCACTGATCTGTTTAATAATCCGCTCTGAGTCTCCCATGATGGAAACTCTTTTGGCTCCCAATTTCCTAACCAATTATAACCCCATAATTAGGGCTTCATATTTGGCCATATTATTGGTACATTTGAAGTCCAATCTGAAAGCATGTCCCTCAGCATGATTATTCTCCATATTATGGATCCACACTCCTGCACCAATCCCTAATCTATTGACAGACCCATCAAAGTCTAGCTACCATAGTGATTCATGGAATATGTTCTCACTGTCAACTGCTCTATATTTTAGGTCTTTGGCTGTGATTTCCTTTTTATCATTTTCTGCATTGTATAAGATGAAAGAGTCCATATCTAAATCCATGGAGTATATGGGAAAATTTTGTGGTTTTTGCTCACTACTAACCATGTATTTCATCAAGGTCTCCCTATATAATTTTCTCGGTTGGCCAAAAACAAATATGGTGGCATAAGACATATCCAATTGCAAGGATCCCTACAGTTTTGCTCCCCATGAGCGAGATAGCAACATTCCATATTTTGGTGGGATGTCTGCAACTACAATGTCCATTAAAATGCTCTTTGCATGGCATTGGACAAGAGTCACACATAAGTCCTTGATTAGACCAAGGCACTTAACCTGGTTGGAGTCAAAAGAAAACAGATCCTTATAAGGGCTGGTAATGTCTAGGTTCAGTCTTTCCATTATTAACTTTGGCATCAGATTGTGAGATGCCCCTGAGTCTAACATAGCGTTATGCAAACTTTTATCATGAATGTTTAGGTTGTAGTAAAAAGGAGGAACTCCCCCTTGCTGATGAATACCATTAGCCTTTGGGCCAAAAAATAATTCAGGCTGGTCATCATTCAAATTAATAGAATCGTCTCCCTCTCCTATGTTCAAAGTCTCAGTTATCTGCGACCTATAAGACTCATTCTTTACTAGTTCGGTCAAAGGAACTTATATGTTTAATTTCATTTTTTTATGTTGAAAGGGAGCTGGGGTTTGTTTGTTTGATTTAGATCTTCCTTAATATGTGCAGTTTGTGTAACCTTATTCAGTTTTTCAGTAGTAGGCATTTCAGTCTATGTTTCTACTGTTTTGCCTTGATTTCTTTTATTTTGATTGTTTTCAGTAATTGTCTATGTTTGGGTTTCAGTGGAGGTTATCTACAATCCTAGGGGTTGAAGTCTCCAGTGTTCCCCTAGGAAGGATTTGTAACACTTTGTTAACTGGAGCTTCTTTTATTATCTTAGTCTGGTTTTGGATGGATCTTTTAAAGGGAGTCTCGTTATTCTTCTTACTTCTCAAGCTATATTGTTTATGTACCTCATAGATAGCTGACTCATATCCCCGCTTAAAATCAAAAGATTCACCAGATTTTAACTACAACTGCTGCAACATATACAACTCTTATTCTTCTTGAGTAAGAAAAACTGTGTCTTCCTCTTTGGTTTCTAGTAAATTTATCTGGGTATCATCGTTTACTTCTTGCTTTTGTGAATCCTCAATATAGTTACCTTGAAAGGGGGGCCTAATTTGTTGGTCTAGGTGTAGCATTCTTTGCAACATCAAGGTTCTTCCTAAAATTTGGGTTTCTTATTGGGGATTGTTGTTGTTGATTCTCCCATTGATTTTTCCTCTCTATGTTTTCTAACCTATCCATGATTCTTTCTAAACTCTTAGCTAAAGCATCTACTTTTCCATCTAAAGTTGAAGCTTCCTCTTTGAGTACAACTTTCTTTTCATTCCTCATTCATGCTTTCTTAGCTAAGAGGTTGGTCTCTACACTAATAGCATTGCTCTGCATTTGTTCAAGTGTTTTAGGGTTTCTTTCCCTTAGGTGGTATGACATGTCAGCACCAAAACCATCAGAGAACTTAATTAATGCTAGGTCAGGTGGAGGCTTAATGTTGGTTGGAATTGCATTCTAGATATTATTAAACCTAGTGAAATGGTCTTGAACTGACTCATTAGGAGCTCTTCTAATATTGTCATATTCAGAAAGTATTCGTAGTGGGTTTTTCTTTCTCTCCCATCTATCAATGAATAACCTATGAAAATTGGCTAAGTCTGCAATATGGTTGGCAGGAAAGGCTTTGAACCATTTCTTGACATCCCCTGTTAAAGTTTGGGCAATTAATCTCATTTAGATATCTGCTTCATCTATTTCATGCAATTCAAAAAAGTTAGACATCTTGTTTACATGCTGCTTGGCAGTGTAATGACCAGTAGCATCAAACAGGAAAATCTTACCGTGATAATCTGCATGCATGGCATGGAGTTGTGCAGGTAAAACAAGAGGAGCATATCAGTTTGCCATTGTTGTGATTTTGGTTTGACTTGGGGGTAAAGTTGTAGTTCTTGATGAAGGACTTGAAGCTGATGGAGGTGAACTAGATGATGATGAAGATCATTGATTAATAACTGGCTTAGGTGATTGGATTGTGGTAGATACAGTTGGTGAAGTTGTGGTGAAAGAAAGTGTATTTACAATGAGTGAAGACTGTGCATAAATTTGAGAGGTAGCAATAGTAAAGGCAACTAGCTCAACATATTGCTGAAGATAAGCATTATCTATGTTGTTGATTAACCTAGAGGTCAAGGCTTATAACTGGTCAAAAGCGTCCAAGACAAATTTATCTAAATATGGATGGATAATCCTTTTTTATTCAACAAGTTGAGTAAACTCAGGGTCTAAGACTGTTTCATGGATGGCATTCACAAATTTAGTTCTAAATAGTGAGAGGTCAAATGACAAATGAAAAGGGATTTCCTCTAAAGTGGACATCTCCTCAGGGAGTGAATTGGTTCTGTCTAGCTGGCTACTACTTGCCTGAGTTTCTTCATTTTTTGGCTTCCTTAGAATTCCGTCTGGGTCATCAACTATAGTTGCAGGGTTTGGATCTGGGTTTGCCCTGGTATAGTGAATCTTCTTAGGAGCCAGAATTTTAAGCTTTTAAACCGTTTTTATGAAAATTTTGAAAATTTACTTCAGATAATGACCTTAAGGGGCTCAAGATTTAATTTAAGGTTTCCTTAAATTTTTATGACACTGAGGGTCAAAGTCCCTAGTATGGTCGCCAAAAATGTTACCACTCTAATAATTCTTTTGAAGTAAGAAGAAAGAAAAACCAAAGGTAACCACAAATCGCTTTTGGAGATCAGGACCTAGCCTTCCTGATGCTCAGAGAGGGCTCTCTCTTTAAGACTTAACTTTGTTTTAAGATGATTTTAGGCTAGTTATTGCTTGCACTTGGGTTTTGTTTTGAAAATTTGGTGGTGGGATCAGTTTACTTAGATGGACAGAGTTTTGGCTTATTCCATTGGGCTATGGAGTTGGATGTCTGACAAACAAGACTGGATTGGGTTCTAAGAACAATGTCTATAGGGAAAGATAGATGAGTTAATGCAGATCTCAAAGGCTAGATGGTGAATGGCTTCAAATCGGATCCAGGGAGCAATTAAGGGTTCCCTAGGCCAGACTTTGGAAGGAATGAAAGAAGTCAACTGGGATGGGAGAGAAATCAAGGATTCTCAGATCCAGGTATCAGAAGAAAACATGTAAACAAATTACTGTGCAAAATATAGTGTAATTAAAGAAATTATGTATGATATTTCTAGTTAATTCATTTAGATTTTAGAACACATTTAAGATTATGAAAACAGAAAAGAAAGGTAACACGATAACTCAAATAAAGTACTTCACTACAAATGTCTCATCTCATGAATCCTGTAGCGAAATGCTTTATTACTTGCTGTAGTCTGTTGACTTTGAAAATAGTACAATTACCCGTAGGCTCAAGGTCAAGATAACTGTACAAATGTAAAATAATCCACCCTAATACTTCGAATTTTGAAGTATTTATACAAAAAGTTTATTACAAAATATCTCAAACTAATTTCAGAATTAATCTAGGAAAGGAAAATATCTTCTTGCAAGAAGATAGGGACAATTATTGAATCGTTTCATGCTGTCCCTGTTATTTTGGTTCTGATGGCTGTTATGCTTTGATTTTGAGCCCTTTATGCTGGCAGGTTGTTTGGCTTTCACACTGGATAGTGTATTTGACTTTCATCTTTCATCTGATACTCTTTCACCTGATACACTTTGACTGTGCTGACCTGTCTTCATCCTTTTACCATGCTCATTTACTTTTTACTGTAGACTTATAATTTACTGTGTTTTACTATAGTAAATCATTCAATTTTTGCCATGTTTCTTCATATAGTAACTGGATGTTGAGCATTTTCCTATATATTTCATCAGCCTCTATATATTTTGCAAAAGTAGGCTTATTGATAAATAAGTGTTTCACCTCATGCTAGAGGTAAAAATGATTTTCAAAAGTCTAGTATAATACTCTACCAGTTGGTATACCACTCATTGATGAGGTATTTGCCTGTTCTTTGGCCACTTATGTGATTTTCTTGTTGTAGTCCTTCCATGTCATCAATTTATCATTTATAATTAAGGGACTAGGTAGTCCCTTTTCTCTCAAAAGTTCAAACTTGGTCATAAACCTGTCAACGACTAGTTGCATGGTTTGACACTTATCATCTAAATTTAACATTAAATTTCTCTTAGCTAGGACCAACTTGACTTCCAAAATGGTACCTATCCTGTCAGGTATGTCAAGTTCTTGTAGCTCATATTTGTTCTTGGAGTTGAGAAATTGGATAATTCTTACTTCTTCCTCTGGCATTTCTCCAAATTCTTCTTTGACATTTTGGATGGCTTCTGTAGCCTGTTTGATCAAGTCTATCTGCTAAAAAATGACCTAGATAGATGGCCAAATATCATTGACAGAGTTAATGATATTGGCCCATAATAATTGTTTGACCTTTCCCAAAGGCTCACTATGTGTTAACTCTTTCTCCAGACTTTTCACTCTCTCATTCATTCTGGTAGCCTTCTATTGTTCTTCTTTATGCATGATCTGGGCTAACCTACAATTTGTCTCCAGGATGGTAAGTTTCTCTTTTAACTTGTTCATTTCACTGGTCTGAATGGACATTTATTCCATTGCCTTGACCAACCTATTTGCTTCATCACCTGTGGTACCTGTTGCTGTTGATGTTGTTACTGATGCAGTTGTTGTTTCTTCTGGCAATGTAGTGGCCATTGGACCAGTGGGAGCTAATGCTACTGCCAATGTGGAAGCCACAGTTATGGTCACTGTAGGAATGATAGTTGGAGGAGCATTGTCTAGAGTAGCTTGTTTAAGCTGGATCAAGCTATCTATTTCCTTTTCCATTTCTTTCAACTGGTCATTGAGTTGCAACACCAATTCCATCATCTCTTCATGATTTGTTTGGATTTCTAGGACTTCTTTTATTTGAGGGTGCTAAGACTGAAGTAGCTTGAGCTGTTTCTTAAGAGCTATAATGTCTTCATTTTTCTTCTTAAACAACTTTTCAGCAGCCTTGATGTCCTTTGGGTCATGGCCCAGCTCAATGATCAGGTCTTCTAAGGATTTGATCCTTGTGTCTTTAGCACTGGAGGAGGATTTTTCTAGTTTGTACTGGGCTATCACATTGTCTAATGAGTTCCTGAGCTTGAATGCTACCATTGCTTCTGTTGTGAGGGTGGAGTAGATCATCTCTCCAGCCTACTTGTGAAATTCTATTTGATCTATGGGATGCACATCCCTGGCTAAGACCTCGAAGCTGGTCTTCTTGTAGTCTGCTGTGGTTTTAGGCTGTTGTACAGTAGGCTGTATGAAAGACACCTGCATTTTACCTTCTTTGATGTCAAAGGTTGACATCAATCTGATCTGGTTTGGTGGTGTCATCTGCATGTACTTGGGATAAGTGTCTGCCTTGAGCTTCTCATTCCTCATTTTGATCTCCTTGAATCTTTCCTTGATACATTCTTCCTTGTCAAGTGGCCTAACAAAGGAAGAAGCATCCACAATCTTCTGTCTTTGTATAATCTGGGTGTTTGAAGAAGAGGGTTGTTGTGTTTATGTTGATGCAACAATCTCAGTTGTTTGTCTACTACTTTTCCCCATTGCATCAATATCAATCATTTCTTCTAATGAAATGTGTTCTTCCTGTTTAGACAGAGGATTCAATTTCAGCATTTTGCTTGGTCGCAACTGTTGGTTAATGGTGTCCATGGCATAACTTGATGCTTCCTCCCTGTTTCTTTTAGGATTCTTCTTCTCATTGAGAGGGGTCTGAATGACAGGAGGAATGTTCATTGGCTCTCCCAACTCTGGAACCTGCAAGAAAGAGCTATGGTCAAATTGTTTCTCTAAATGAATCATGGTGTTCTCCACATTCACCACTGCGCTGTACATGTCAATCAATGTATTCTCTACCCATTCGGAATGATTACCATACTATTCAATGTCAAGTCTTGGTTAGTGGATGCAAGGTCCCAACTTGACCTTTTGTCTGAGCTTGTTTATAAACCCATGAGGGTCATAATGCCAGATGAAACTATTCTTGAATTTCAATTCCTGGAGTATCTTATCAGCTTCAGGCCCAGCCTCTCTGGTGTTGCAGATGAAAGGGCCCATTTGGTTTTTCATCTAAAACTGTGTTTTCTTTCTAGCAGCTAGGAAGTGGACCTCATCCACTCCTATCATTTTCCAGAAGCATTCTAGGGAAAATATTCTCATTGGGAGATACTTAGGCAATTTGTATGGGGGTAACTCACAACCATAGATCCTAATTTCTGTATGATTCTGGTAGAGGTACTAGTCTCCTACTCTGCTATTCTTTGCTAGTTG
The DNA here is from genome assembly GCA_000404065.3 of Pinus taeda. NCBI lineage: Eukaryota > Viridiplantae > Streptophyta > Pinopsida > Pinales > Pinaceae > Pinus > Pinus taeda. Next base: position 8,871 of record APFE030216210.1, read on the forward strand.
AATACTCTCTTGATCTCAATACTGATTCTAGGTTGAGTGCTAGAAGTCAGCATGTTCATGACACGGTGAACAAAACAATCTATGAAGTCTTTGTATGTGAATGTTGTGTTATACCTCTGGACCAAGGGCGTCCAGTAGATGACTGATCTTTCCTTTCCCCTGGCATCTATTTTTTGAATCTTCATTGGGAACTTGTCTGTTTGATAATACAGGAACATTTGAAACAACATTGAAGAGTATTTGAAGACTCTTTCAGTGGGAAATCTAGTGAACTGTTCATGCATTCTGTCTGCAATGAATTCAGCATAATCATGCATAATGGCAGGAGGCTGGCCTGGAGTGAAAATGGACAAGAAGGCCATGATTATCTCACCTATGAACTCATGTGATGTGAATCCTTGGATGCATGAGATCATGGAGATTATTCTCCTCCCAGTCTTTGAAAAAATAACAAAAACATAGGGTGGAATGTCCTTAGGAGTATGGCGCTCCTCAATGATGAAATTATGAAAAATTTGTTTCTTAGTTGGGTCTAATGTGGTGTACAGGTCCAATAGGTGTGCAATGCACAAAGGAGTCAAATTGTGGCTGGGCTGGATTTAAAGCATCTGGTTGATGGATTCAACAGTAATTGAAAATAAGAAGTCCTTGTTTGGGGCAATTATAGCCCTTAGGCTAGATATGTAACATGCATAGCATAAATATACAATGTCTGGGAATGGATGGGCTTGTGGGAATGTATAATTGGGTAGATTTGACTCCCAAAGGTGGATATCATCTGCTTTGTTCAAGAATCTATCCTTGGCCCAACAATGGATTCTCAGAAGGTTGTCTTGGGTGACTGTGCCTTTGATTTGAAAATCCTTATCTGCCAGGGCCAGGTGGTCAATGTCTAAGTGAGGGGTTTTCATTGGTCTGACATCCAGAGAGACTGGGGCAGCCATTTTTGTGATAAATTGTGGAAAATTGGACTTTATATGGCTTTAGGAGTGAAATTTGAGTAATTGAATGACTAGGGTAGTGTACGAGCACGTTGCAGGTTGGGGTTCTGGTACTCTGGGAATGGTAGACTCTCAATTTAAATTGAAATTAATAAAATTCTTTCAGTTATTTTAAGAATTTAATGTTCGTTCATTAGAAAGAGGACAACTCTGGTTTTTTTGCTTAAATACCTGGAATTTATAGTCAGAGCTGCAACTGGTTTTTAATTGGGGTTTGGAGAGGGATTTGGTAGCTAGGATGGTGTGCAATGGTAGCATCGGAAGGCTCTGATGGTTGATAGCTGGTCATAGGAGTTCGGAAGGCGCAGGTGCTTTAGAGGTTCATTTGCAATTTGAGTGAAAATGGGGATCATAAGGCTTTTAACCGCGAACGGTTGGAAAAATAACAGGGAATAAATGTTTTATGAATAGTGTTGGTTTTCATTTTGTCGGGGAGGTGGTTTTGGAGGCCATTGCACCGCTTATTAGGGTCGGGCGGTATTTTGCCAAGGGAACACGATCTATGCTAGAGGCCGACATGTAGGCAAATGAGCCCCAAGCAAAACCACCCATATCGCATGCTCTCGGGTCGTTAAAGGTTGGACAATGTGCAAGCGCGATATGGGCTATGGCTGTTAGACCTGAGGGTGGATGATCAGATGACCATTGCACTGGAAAGTTGCGTGGTCGGGTGACTGGGCAGAGTTTAGTGGGACCCATGGGTTTTAATCACTATAGAGAGTAATTGACCCATGCTTAACTGTAAATTTAATTAAACTGTGGATTTTTGGGGGTAGCAGGGTTAAACTCGAGTTTAGTGGGGAAAATGGTTAAGTGGCGGAGTTAGTGAAGCAGGGGGTTTTTAGAGTTAGGATAAAGGGTTTAGAGGGGTTCAGGGTAATTATTAAAGGAAAAACATGATTTTAAAAGGGGGAAAGGGGTTTCACACTTAGAGGAATGGATTTTAGGAGTAATTGACTAGGGAAATGTGTGAAACTAAGGGGTAGGAGTAAAAATGAGGGGGAAGGGGTTTTCATAAGCCATAAAGGGGTAAAAGGAAAATTAGTGAGTATATAGTGTGGGTGAAGGGGGAGTTAGGGAAATCAATTTTGTGGGCATGCTTTTTCCATTGATAACTGCTCCTACACACTTGAAACACATAGTTAAGCATGATAGTACTGCTTATCCTCCAAATGACTTGTATTTCTGCAACCTTTCTTTACTTACCCTTTTACCTACCCTAACATTTTTTCTTCACTTTGGTGGGTGCACTTAAGCGAGCAAACCCTTTTCTTTCCTTTTATTTTATAAAAAAAACTATCTACTTCTAACCTTATATCTTCCAAGGGCTCAGATTAAACTGATGAGCTCCTTTTATTTCTCTACCTATCTAATGATCTGCCAAGATTAAACTATTTGGTTAGATTTTATTCTCTAACTATAAACATAAAATTCAAAGCATGAAGTAGTCAAAATTAAGCAATTTGACTATCATGGGTTGTGGCATGCATGACAAGTTGCACACAACTATTATTTAAGACAAAAAGTAAAAAGTAGTGGCACTTGGACTTGCACACTTTCATGATCTGTTTTTTGTTTGGGGTTCATATTTTTTCATTTTTTCTATCTTTTGATCTTTTCTCATTTTTCTTGTCCTTTTATATTTTTTTTAGGGCATACCCTCTTTACTTTTTTTTAATTCTAATATGGAAGACATTTGTAGAAAGCAAAGGTATGTAGAATATTACAAGAGTTAACCTCAACCAATTCAAAATTATGAATCCTATCACTATAGGACTCTAACAGTGGCTCCACATGGGGATGGCATTTTTTGGTGAAATGTCAAGAACTATGAAGATCAACAACCTTTGAATTGTGACTGTAGTTACCTTGTGAATTGTCCGTCTGTGATTCTGCTTTATTGATACTTATGACAATGAATCCTCCAAAGCTCAGGGCCTTCTCTCCGAACTTCAACTTCAAAGGATTATCATCCAATCCAATCTACACTCTGCAATGATATGTACAATGATGCAAAATAAAGTGAACTATTGTGAGTCAGCGGAAAAATAATGCTTCAACATCCTACCATTAACAGGTCCTCCTGGTAGATCTGATCCATCTGTGTTTCTCAAGAAAAAGGCATTGTTGCCTATGTAGCCATAAATGACATAAGGCCCCTACCACAAAAAATCAAACTTTCCATGCTTGTCTTTGTCTTCTCTCCTTGAATCCCACTTAAGGACTTTATCTCCTATGCAAAAATCATTTTCTTTAGTCTTTTATCAAAGACTTTCTTGATCTTTTTCTAGATTACCTGTGATTTTACATATACTTCTTCTCTGGTCTGCTGCAGGTTTATGGTTTGGTTTATTATTCTTTGAATATCATTTTGTTCCACCTGTAATTCCTGGATGATCTTCATCACTGGTACTCCCAAGGATGATGGGAAAACTGCATCCATCCCATAAACCAGCTGATAGGGTGATGTTCGAATAAACTTCTTAGTGGTCAATCTATCTGCCCATAAGGAATTGACTAACTTCTTGTTCCAAGTCTTCTTGTTATCTTCCAGTAACTTTTAAATAATATTTACCAAGCTTTTGTTGGATGAATTTGCTAATCCATTACCTTGAGAGTAATAGGTTGTGGAATGGCCAAGGGTGATGTGGTACTTGTTACAAAAAATTTATCATTCTTTTGGATTTAAAGGCAGCTGCATTATCGGTAATGAGCTTCCAGGGACATCCAAATCTCGACAGGATATTACTCTCTAGGAAAGAGATTATGACAGTGTCTGTGGCTTGCCTAGAAGGTATGGCCTCTATCCATTTGGTAAAATAGTCCGTGGTTGTCAGAATCCACTTGTGCTGAGTTGAGGAGGCTGGGTATATTTCTCCAATGAAGTCTAACCCCCATTGTTGAAATGGCATCTCAGTGAAATTGGTTTAAGAGGCAAGGGTAAAAGTTTTCTCTTCCCTAAAAAATCTGGCATTTATGACAGGAGGTCAGATGTTTTTTAACATCTTCAAATAAAGTAGGCCAATAGCAACTAGCTCTAAGAATTTTGTTAGTAGTACTCTTCCAGTACAAGTGTCCTGCATAATCCCCTGCATGAAACTCTTGTAAAATCTTGTCAGCTTCATCTTTCAATAAAAAGGTTAAAGGAATACCACTACTGTCCTTCCAAAACGATGCATTATCTATAATACAATATCTTAATGACTTCATTTTTAAGAATCTATCTTTAGTTCTTGTCAATCCAGGCGGAGCTTGTAAGTTTAGTAATACCATGGTGAATCGGTAAAAGGTTCACTGATCTGTAGAGTCTCCATCTCCTCCTGATCATCAAGGGCACTAATAAAGTTGATATCTAAGGCCTGATAGTTTTGTCTAAACCTTAGCCTTTGATGAGCTTGGTGGGATTTAGCTCTATGTCATATTCCAATATTGTGGCAATCCATTTGCCTCTTTTTCCTTCAAGCCCATTTTGAGTCAAAATGTCCTTAACTACAAAGTTTGGAACACAAGCAATATTGTGATAGTACAGAATGTACACTCTGAAGTCTTTGATTGCCTTAACTAAAGCTAATGCCCATTTTTCCATGATATTGTATTTGAGTATGGCATCTCTTAAGGATTTACTAAAAAATGCAATTGGTTGTTCATATCCTTCGTTGTTATTTTGCAGCAAGACTGCTGCAATGGTGTGTTCTGAAGCAAATGAAAAAATAATAAAATCTTTGTTAAAGTTAGGACTAATCAGGACTGGAGTTTTTGTTAAAGCTTCCTTAATAACTTCAAAGGAGCTTCCTTAATAACTTCAAAGGATTGTTTGGCCTCCACTATCCATTGAATTGTTGAGTCCTTTCTTAGCATGTTATTTAACTCCCTAATTAATTTTGCTAGATTTGAGATGAATCTCCTAAGAAAATTAATCTTACCTAGAAATGTCTATAACTCTCTAATGTTTCTAGGATGGGTAATGGTCAAAATGGCTTCTATTCTAGCAGGGCCTATCCTAATTCCATCTTTAGATATGATGTGTCCTAATAGCTTTCCCTCTTCTGGACCAAAAAGTGTCTTTTTAGGATTTAAATAAATCCCAAATTTCTCGCATTTGATAAATACTCTTCTGAGGTGGTCTAAGTGTTCATTGTCAAATTTAGAGAAGACTGTGATGTCGTCCTGCTATACTACTAAGAAATCATGGATCTCCTTGGCAAAAGCTATATCCATAGCTCTATGAAATGTGGCACATGTCTTCATTAGTGCAAAGGGCATCTTCAAATATACGATGGTACCCCAAGGAGTAGTAAACACAGTTTTGGCTTGGTCCTCAGGTTGGACTAAGACCTGGTTATACCCAGAGAATCCATCTAACAATGAAATCCTAGATGAGCCTACTACCCTCTGCAATATATGGTCCATATTTGGTAAGGGGTAGTTGTCTTTTAAAAAGACCTTGTTTAAGTTTCTAAAATCTACACAAAGTCTAATTTCACCTATCTTTTTCCTAGTTGTAACTAAGTTTGAAATCCAGTCTAAGTATCTAATGGGGCCTATTATTTGGGTATCAAACATTCTTTTAACCTCTTTCTCTATGGAAGGCATAAGAATTGGGTTTATCCTCATAAGTTTTTGTTTGAAAGGTTTATGGTCTTCTTTTAGAGGTATTTTGTGTTGAAATATGCTAGTGTCATAAGATTTTAAGTCTTCATAACTCCAGGCAAATACATCCTGGAACTCCTTAAACAGATTGATGTATTTAAAATTTTCCTCTAGAGGTAAGACTTTTGATATTTTTATGAGTTTTGATTTATCCTCAGTTCCTATGTTAACCTCTTTTATGTTATCTCTCAGAGGTCCCATCTTGGGTTTCCTAGCTACATCATTAGATTCAAACAAATCTTCTAAAGGTATGAATCCTTTAGGCAAAAAATTATTTTTCAAATTAAGAATCTCAGGATCATCATCCATTATTTCATCTATCTCTACATTCTCTAAATTATCTATTTCTACTCTAGTAAATTTAGTTGGTTTAGCTACATTGAAAATATTTACATCTGTGCTACTTTCTATATTATTGTCTATTGTACAGTCAGTATCTATCTTGCAATTCTGAAATTCACCTTCATTGTTCATGAAATCATAGATCTGAGAGTTCTCGGAGAAAATCTGCCAATACTTGAGGTTATCTGGTATCACAAGCCTATGTCTGACTTTTGCAGTGTACTGGTGGTTTGGTTGAAATGGCAATTTACAAGTACTAGCAAAGGTGGCTAGACTGTGGGTTTGCATGTTTTCTTTTCTAGGAATGGCAACAAAGTTTGATTCCAGGAGGTCTTTGATCAAGTCTAAAAAAGTATACCTATATCAACCAAGCCTAGGGTCGTTGACAAAGTATTCACCACTGATCTGTTTAATAATTAGCTCTCAGTCTCCCATGATGGAAACTCTTTTGGCTCCCAAATTCCTAACCAATTTTAACCCCAGAATTAGGACTTCATATTCGACCATATTATTGGTACATTTGAAGTTCAATCTGAAAGCATGTACCTCAACATGATTATTCTCCATGTTATGGATCCACACTCCTACACCAACCCCTAATCTATTGACAAACCCATCAAAGTCTAGATGCCATCGTAATTCATGGAATATGTTGTCACTGTCATTTGTTCTGTATTTTAGGTCTTTGGCTGTGATTTCCTTTTTATCATTTTCTGCATTGTATAAGATGAAAGAGTGCATATATGAATGCATGGACTATATGGGAAAGTTTTGTGGCTTTTCCTCACTACTGACCATGTATTTCATCAAGGTATCCCTATATAATTTTCTCGATTGGCCAAAAACAGATATGGTGGCATAAGACATATCCAACTACAAGGATCCCTGCAGTTTTGCTCCCATGAGCGAGATAGCAGCATTCCATATTTCGGTGGGATGTTTGCAACTACAATGTCCATTAGAATGCTCTTTGTAGGACACTGGAAAAGAGTCACCCATAAGTCCTTGATTAGACTAAGGCACTTAACCTGGTTGGAGTCAAAAGAAAACAAATCCTTAGAAGTCTTGGTAATGTCTATGTTTAGTCTTTCCATTATTGCCTTTGGCATTAGATTGTGAGATACCCCTGAGTCCAACATAGCATTATGCAAAATTTTATCATGAATGTTTAGGTTGATGTAAAAAGGAGGAACTCCCCCTTGTTGATGAATACCATTGGCCTTAGGGCAAACAATAATTCAGGCTAGTCATCATTCAAATTAACAAAATCCTCACCCTCTCCTATGTTCAAAGTCTCATTTATCTGTGACCTATAAGATTCATTCTTTACTAGTTCGGTCAAAGGAACTAATGTCTTTAATTTTGCTATTTCATTTTTGATGTTGAAAGGGAGCTGGGGTTTGTTTGTATGATTTAGATCTTCCTTAATATATGCAGTTTGTGTATCCTTATTCAGTTTTTGTAGTAGGCATTTCAGTCTGTGTTTCTACTGTTTTGCCTTGATTTCTTTTATTTTGATTGTTTTCAATATTTTTCTCTGTTTGGGTTTTAGTGGAGTTTATATCTACAATCCTAGGGGTTGAAGTCTCCGATGTTCCCCTAGGAAGGATTTGTAACACTTTGTTAACTAGAGATTCTTTTATTATCTTAGTCCGGGTTTGGATGGATCTTTTAAAGGGAGTCTCGTTATTCTTCTTACTTCTCAAGCTATATTGTTTATGTACCTCATATATAGCTGACTCATATCCTTGCTTAAAATCAAAATATTCACCAGCTTTTAACTGCAACTATTGTAGCATATATAACTCCTGTTCTTCTTGAGTAAGAAAAACAATGTCTTCCTCTTTGGTTTCTAGTAAACTGATCTAGGTATCATCCTCTGCTTCTTGGTTTTTTGAATCCTCAATATAGTTCTCTTGGAAGTGGGGCCTAATATGTTGGTATGTTGTAGCATTCTTTGTAGCATTAGGGTTCTTCCTAAAGTTTGCGTTTCTTATTGGGGGTTGTTGTTGTTGATTCTCCCATTAATTTTTCCTCTTCATGTTTTCTAACCTATCCATGATTCTTTCTAAACTCTTAGCTAAAACATCTACTTTTCCATCTAAAGTTGAAGCTTCCTCTTTGAATACAACTTTCGTTTCATTCCTCATTTGTGCTTTCAAAGCTAATAGGTTGGTCTCCACACTAACAGCATTGCTCTGCATTTGTTTAAGTGTTTTAGGGTATATTTCCCTTAGCTGGTATGGCATGTCAGCATCAAAACCATTAGGGAACTTAATTAATGCTAGGTCAGGTGGAGGCTTAATGTTGGCTGGAATTTCATTGCAGATATTATTAAACCTAGTGCAATAGTCCTGAAATGACTCATTAGGAGCTATTTTAATATTGTCATATTCAGAAAGTATTTGCAGTTGGTTTTTCTTTCTCTCCCATCTATCAACGAATAACCTATGAAAATTGGCTAAGTCTATAATATGGTTGGTAGGAAAGGCTTTGAACCATTTCTTGACATCCCCTATTAAAGTTTGGGCAAACAATCTCATTTGGACATCTGCTTCATCTATTTCATGCAATTCAAAAAAGTCCGACATCTTGTTTACATGTTGTTGGGCAGTGTAATGACCAGTAGTGTCAAACAGAAAAATCTTACTCTAATAATCTGTAGGCATGGCATGGAGTTGTGCAGGTAAAATAAGAGGACCATATCGGTTTTCCATTGTTGTGATTCTGGTTTGACTTGGGGGTAAAGTTGTAGCGCCTGAGGAAGCACTTGAAACTGATGGAGGTGAACTAGATGACGATGAAGATGATTGATTAATAATTGGTTTAGGTGATTGGATTGTGGTAGATACAATTGGTGAATTTGTGGTGAAAGAAGGTGTGTTTACAGTGAGTGAAGACTGTGTAGAAATTTGAGAGGCAACAGTAGTAAGGGCAGCTAGCTCAACAGATTGTTGAAGGTAAGCACTATCTATATTGCTGATTAAAGTAGAGGTCAAGGCTTCTAACTTGTCAAAAGTGTCCAAGACAAATTTACCTAAATCTGGATGGATAACCCTTTTTGATTCAATTAGTTGAGTAAACTCAGGGTCTAAGGCTGTTTCATGGATGGCATTCTCAAATTTAGTTCTAAATAGTGAGAGGTCAAATGACAAATCAAAAGGGATTTCTTCTAAAGTGGACAACTCCTCAGGGAGTGAATTGGCTCTGTCTAGTTGGCTACTACTTGCCTGAGTTTCTTCATTTTTTGGCTTCCTTAGAATTCTGTCTGGGTCATCAACTATAGTTGCAGGGTTTGGATCTGGGTTTGCCCTGGTATAGTGAATCTTCTTAGGAGCCTGAATTTTAAGCTTTTAAATCGTTTTTATGAAAATTTTGAAAATTTACTTCAAATAATGACCTTAAGGGGCTCAAGATTTAATTTAAGGTTTCCTTAAATTTTTATGACACTGAGGGTCGAAGTCCCCAGTATGGTCGCCAGAAATGTTGCCACTCTGATAATTCTCTTGAACTAAGAAGAAAGAAAAACCAAAGGTAACCACAAACCACTTTTGGAGATCATGACCTAGCCTTCCCGATGCTTAGAGAGGGCTCTCTCTTTAAGATTTAACTTTGTTTTAAGATGATTTTAGGCTAGTTATTGCTTGCACTTGGGTTTTGTTTTGAAAATTTGGTGGTGGGATCAGTTTACTTAGATGGACAGAGTTTTGGCTTATTCCATTGGGCTATGGAGTTGGATGTCTGACAAACAAGACTGGATTGGGTTCTAAGAACAGTATCTACAGGGAAAGATAGATGAGTTAATGCAGATCTCAAAGGCTAGATGGTGAATGGCTTCAAATCGGATCCAGGGAGCAATTAAGGGTTCCCTAGGCCAGACTTTGGAAGGAATGAAAGAATCCAATTGAGATGGGAGAGCAATCAAAGATTCTCAGATCCGGGTATCAGAAGAAGACATGTAAACAAATTACTGTGCAAAATAGCATGTAATTAAACAAGTTTTGTATGATATTTCTAGTTAATTCATTTAGATTATAGAACACATTTAAGATTATGAAAACACAAAAGAAAGGTAACACAATAACTCAAAGAAATTACTTCATTGCAAATGGCTCATCTCTTGAATCCTATAGCGAAATGCCTTTATTACTTGCTCCAATCTGTTGACTTTGAAAATAGTACAATTACCCTTAGGCTGAAGATCACAATAACTCTACAAATGTAAAATAATCCACCCTAATACTTCGAATTTTGAAGTATTTATAAAAAAGTTTATTACAAAATATCTCAAACTAATTTGAGAATTAATCTAGGAAAGGAAAGTACCTTCTTGCAAGAAGATAGAGATTACTATTGAACTGTTTCATGTTGTCCCTGTTATTTTGGTCCCGCTGGCTGTTGTTCTTTGATTTTTAGCCCTTTATGCTGGCATACTATTTGACTTTCAAGCTGGATAGTGTATTTGACTTTCATCTGATACTCTTTCACCTGATATACTTCGACTGTGCTGACCTGTCTTCATCCTTTTACCACACTCATTTACTTTTTACTGTAGACTTATAATTTACAATTTATAATTTACTGTGTTTTAATACAGTAAATCATTCAATTTTTGCCATGTTTCTTCATCTAGTAACTGGATGTTGAGCATTTTCCTATATATTTCATCAGCCTCTGTATATTTTGCAAAAATGGGCTTATTGATAAATAAGTGTTTCACCTCACGCTAGAGGTGAAAATGATTTTCAAAAGTTTGGTATAATACTCTACCAGTTGGTATACCACTCATTGATGAGGTATTTGCCTTTTCTTTGGCCACTTCCCTGATTTTCTTGTTGTAGTCCTCCTGTGTCATCGATTTATCATTTATGACTAAGGGACTAGGTAGTCCCTTTTCTCTCAAAAGTTCAAACTTGGCCGTAAACTTGTCAATGACTAGTTGCATGGTTTGACACTTATCTTCTAAATTTAACATTAAATTTCTCTTAGCTAGGACCCTCTTGACTTCCAAAATGGTACCTGTCTCATATTTGTTCTTGGAGTTGAGGAAATGGATAATTCTTACTGCTTCATCTTGAATTTCTCCAAGTTCTTCTTTGACATTCTGGATGGCTTCTGTAGCCTGTTTGATCAAGTCTATCTACTCAGAAATGACCTAGATAGATGGCCAAATATCATTGCTAGAGTCAATGATATTGGCCCATAATAATTATTTGACCTTTCCCAAAGGCTCACTCAGTTTTAACTCTTTCTCCAGACTTTTCACTATCTCATTCATTCTGGTAGCTTTATGTTGTTATTCTTTATGCATGATCTGGGCTAACCTGCAATCTGTCTCCAGACTGGTAAGTTTCTCTTTAACTTGTTCATTTCACTGGTTTGAATGGAAATTTCTTCCATTTCCTTGATGAGTCTATTTGCTTCATCACCTGTGGTACCTATTGTTATTGATCCCGTTGCTGATGTAGTTGTTGTTGCTGCTGGCAATGCAGTGGCCATTGGACCTTTGGGAGCTAATGTTGCTGCCAATGTGGAAGGCACAACTGTGGTCACTATAGGAATGACAGTTGGAGGAGAACTGTCTAGAGTATCTTGTTTGAGTTGGATCAAGCTATCTATTTCCTTTTCCATTTCCTTCAACTGGTCATTGAGTTGCAACACCAATTCCATCATCTCTTCATGATTTGTTTGGCTTTGTAGGACTTCTTTTGTTTTAGGGTGCTGAGACTGAGGTAGCTTGAGCTTTTTCTTAAGAGCTACAATGTCTTCATTTTTCTTCTTAATCAACTGTTCAGTAGCCTTAATGTCCTTTGGGTCATGGCCCAGCTCAATGATCAGGTCTTCTAAGGATTTGATCCTTGTGTCTTTAGCACTAGAGGAGGCTTTTTCTATTTTGTACTCCAGTCACATTGTCTAATGGGTCCTTGAGCTTGAATGTTGCCATTTCTTCTATTATGAGGGTGGAGTATATCATCTCTCCATCTTACTTGTGAAATTCTATTTGATCTATGGGATGCACATCCCTGGATAAGACCCTCAAAGTTGGTCTTCTTGTAGTCTGCTATGGTTTTAGGTTGTTGTATAGTAGGTTGTATGAAAGACACTTGCATTTTACCTTCTTTTATGTCAAAGGTTAACATCAATCTGCTCTGGTTTGGTGGTGTCATCTGCATGTACTTGGCATAAGTGTCTGCCTTGAGCTTCTCATTCCTCATTTTGATCTCCTTGATTCTTTCCTTGATATCTACTTCCTTATCAGCTGGCCTAACAAAGGAAGACACCTCCACACTCTTCTGTCTCTGTATAATCTAGGTGTTTGAAGAAGAGGGTTGCTATGTTTTTGCCGATGCAACAGTCTGAGTTGTTTGTCTACTCCTTTGCCCCATTGCATCAATATCAATAATTTCTGCTGATGCAATGTGTTCTTCCTATTCAGACAAAGGAGTCAATTTGGGCCTTTTGCTTGGTTGGAACTGCTTATCAATGATGTCCATGGCAGAAGTTGATGCTTCCTCCCTGTTTCCTTTAGGATTCTTCTCCTCATTGAGAGGGGTCTGAATGACAGGAGGGATGTTCATTGGCTCTCCCAACTCTGGAACCTGCAGGAAAGAGCTCTGGTCAAATTGTTTCTCCAAATCAATCATTGTGTTCTCCACATCCACCACTGTGTTGTCCATGTCAATCAATGTTTTCTCTACCCATTCTAATTGATTAACATACTTTTCAATGTTAGGTCTTGGGTAGTGGATGTAAGGTCCCAACTTGACCTTTTGTTTGAGCTTGTTTATAACCCCATGAGGGTCATAATGCCAGATGAAACTATTCTTGAATTTCAATTCCTGGAGTATCTTATCAGCTTTAGGCCCAATCTCTTTGGTGTTGCAGATGAAAGGACCCATTTTGTTTTTCATCTTAAACTGTGTTTTCTTCCTAGCAGCTAGGAAGTGGACCTCATCCACACCTATCATTTCCCTAAAGTATTCCAAGGAAAATATTCTCATTGGGAGATACTTAGGAAATTGGTATGGGGGTAACTCACAACCATAGATCCTAATTTCATTATGATTCTGGTAGTGGTGCCAGTATCCTACTCTGCGATTCTTTGCCAGTTGTAATACTCTCTTGATCTCAGTATTGATTATAGGTTGAGTGCTGGAAGTTAGCATGTTCATGACAGGGTGAACAAAACAATCTATGAAGTCTTTGTATGTGAATGTTGTGTTATACCTCTGGACCAAGGGTGTCCAGTAGATGACTGATATTTCATTTCCCCTGGTATCTGTTTTCTGAATCTTCATTGGGAACTTGTCCGTTTGATAATATAGGAACATATGAAACAACACTGAAGAGTATTTGAAGACTCTTTCAGTGGGCAATCTAGTGAACTGTTCATGCATTATGTCGGCGGTGAACTGGGCATAATCATACATAATGGCAGGAGGTTGGCTTGGAGTGAAAATGGACAAGAAGGTCATGATTATCTCATCCACGAACTCGTCTGATGTGAATCCTACGATGCATGAGATCATGGAGATTATTCTCCTGCAAGTCTCTGAAAAAACAACAAAAACATAGGGTGGAATGTCCTTAGGAGTATGGTGCTGCTCAATGATGAAATTCTGAAAATTTTGTTTGATCTTAGCTGCATCCAATGTGGTGTACAGGTCCAACAGGTGTGTAATGTACAAAGGAGTCAAATTGTGGCTGGGCTGGATTTGAAGCATCTGGTTGATGGATTTAGCAGTAATTGGAAACAAGAAGTCGAAGTCCGGTATGTAACATGCATGGGAGAAATGTACAATGTCTGGGAATGGATGGGCTTCTAGGAATGTATAATTGGGTAGATTTGAGTCCCAAAGGTGGATATCATCTGCTTTGTTTAAGAATCTATCTTTGGCCCAACATTGGATTCTCAAAGGTTGTCTTGGGTGACTGTGTCTTTGATTTGAAAATCCCTGTCTGCCAGGGCCAGGTGGTCAATGTCTAAGTGAGGGGTTGTCACTGATCTGACATCTAGAGAGGTTGGGGCAACCATTTTGGTGATAAAATGTGGAAAATTGGACTTTATATGGCTTTGGGAGTGAAATTTGAGTAATTAAATGACTAGGGTAGGGTATGAGCAGGTTGTAGGTTGGGGTTCTGGTACTTTGGGAATGGTAGACTCTCAATTTAAATTGAAATTAATCAAATTCTTTCAGTTATTTTAAGAATTTAATGTTCGTTCATCAGAGAGAGGACAATTATGGTGTTATGCTTAAATACTTGGAATTTACAGTCGGGGCTGCAACTAGTTTTCAATTGGGGTTTGCAGAGGGCTTTGGTAGCTAGGATGGTGTGCAGTGGTGGCGTTGAAAGGCTTTGATGGTTGACAGCTGGTCGCAGGAGTTCGGAAGTCGTAGGTGCTTCAGAGGTTCAATAGTGCAATTTGAGCGAAAAGGGCGAAAATGGGGATCATAAGGCTTTTAACCACAAACGATTGGAAAAATGGTGGGGAATAAATGTTTGATGAACCGTGCTGGTTTTAATTTTAACGGGGAGGTGGTTTTGGAGGCCATCGCACCGTTTATGGGGGTCAGGCAATATTTTGTCGAGGAAACATGATCTATGCCAGAGGCCAACATGTAGGCAAATTGGCCCTGAGCAAAACCACCGATATCGCGTGCTCTTGGGCCGTTAAAGGTTGGACATCAAGCGAGCGCCATATGGGCTATGGCCGTTAGACATGAGGGTGGATGATTAGATGACCATCATGTTGGAAAGTTGTGTGGTCGGGTGATTGGGTAGAGGTTAATGGGACCCATGGGTTTTAATCACTGTTTAGAGTAATCAACCCATGCTTAACCACAAATTTAATTAAACTATGGATTTTTTTGGGGTAGCGGGGTTAGTTTACCTCACCAGGGTGGCGGGTTAAACTCGAGTTTAGTGGGGAAAATGGTTAAGTGGCGGAGTCAGTGAAGCGAGGGGTTTTTAGAGGTAGGATAAAGGGTTTAGAAGGGTTTTGGGTAATTATTGAAGGGAAAACATGATTTTAAAAGGGGGGGAAGGGGTTTCACACTTAGGGGAATGGATTTTAGGAGTAATTGACTAGGGAAATGTGTGAAACTAAGGGGCAGGAGTAAAAATGAGGGGGAAGGGTTTTTCATAAGCCATGAAGGGGTAAAAGGGAAATTAGTGAGTACATAGTGGGGGTGAAATGTAATGAAGGGGGAGTTAGGGAAATCAGCTTATGAGCATGCTTTTTCCATTGATAACTGCTCCTGCACACTTGAAACACATAGTTAAGCATGATAGTACTGCTTATGCTCCAAATGACTTGTATTTATGCAACCTTTCTTTACTTACCCTTTTACCTACCCTAACATTTTTTCTTCACTTTGGTGGGTGCACTTAAGCTAGCAAACCCTTTTCTTTCCTTTTATTTTATAAAACAAACTATCTACTTCTAACCTTATATCTTCCAAGGGCTCAGATTAAACTGATGAGCTCCTTTTATTTCTCTACCTATCTAATAATCTGCCAAGATTAAACTGTTTGGTCAGATTTTATTCTCTAACTATAAACATGAAATTCATAGCATGAAGTAGTCAAGATTAAGCAGTTTGACTATCATGGGTTGTGGCATGCATGACAAGCTGTCACACAACCATTATTTAAGACAATAAAGTAAAAAGTAGTGGCACTTGGACTTGTACACTTTCATGCTCTGTTTTTTGTTTGGGGTTCATTTTTTTTTTTTTTTTTTTTTTTTTTTAGGGCATACCCTCTTTACATTTTTTAAATTTCAATATGGAAAACATTTGCAGAAAACAAAGGTATGTACAATATTGCAAGAGTTAACCTCAACCAATTTAAAATTATGAATCCTATCACTATAGGACTCTAACACCCCCCTGTGCCAACAAGCTAAGCAACTCTTCAACCAAGCCATGGCAACTCAAGACCTCAATCAACAAAAGGAACTCCTAGCATAGGCGAATGTCCTCAAAAATAAAATCTAGCAAATTGTGGACGAATTACGCGAGACAAAGACTATGCTCCATGAACGTAAGACACTGGCATAGGGCCACTTCCAAAAGCTATATCTAATCAACATAGAGGCAGAAAGTAAATGGAATTCTCTTTTGATGACAAAACCTACTGAACCAACAACTGAACTCACAACATAGTTCATTGATCAAGCAAGCACTCTCATAGGTCCATGGCAGGTGACACTTGCTAAGTATGCACAATTCAAAATTGCAATATCCTAGAATTGGGTCCTTCATTTGAAGGAATAGGCCAAGGAGGAGAAACATTGGTAGGAGCACCACAACAACCGGACAATAGTAGCACTAGTAAGTGATTGACTCGGGGACAAGTCAATGAACTGTGGTTAGGGCCTGTTGGTTCCTTCATTTTGGGGGATAAATTTTTGTCACTTTTTGGTGTTTTTACCATATTTTGACCAAAGTTGACCGATGGAAAGTCGCGGAGAAGGAAACCTTCTGTAGCATGGGCCATTTTCGCTCTAAGTGGCGAGTTAGTGAGTTTTCAAAGGATTTGTATTGGTCGTTCTACAAATAATATCGTTGAGTATAGTGCATTGATTGAACTTCTCTCTGATGTCATTTCACTTGGCATTCGTTGAATCATCATTAGGTTGGACTCATAGCTCGTCGTATGCAACTAACAAACGTTTATATCGTCTTAAACCCAACTATTCTTCATATGTTCCTTAGAGTTCGTCTTTTGGAAAGACATTTTGAGTACATTCAATATCAACATATTTCTAGAAACTTTGACACATTAACTGATTCATTAGCGAACTATGTGTTAAACGAACATTTGCAACACATGTAAAAGTAAATTTTCAATTCATATCATTAGTTGAATAGGATTGCACCTAACCATATATAAAAACTATGAAAGTAAAAATAGATAGATGTTTTAAAAAAATTTACAAAATTTGTGTCCAATACATGTTTGGTCATTTGACCTAAAAACTCAAAATGCATATAAAAATCATCTTAAGTAGACCTAGTGATGCTCATGATAACAGGTCACAACCTGAGCTATCATGCGCAATAGCCTCATCCAATGGCTAGGAACACCAATAGTATGGCACTGCAGCCTCATACGTAACTCCTCAATCCGGATATCTTGAATACCAAGGGTTAACCCCTCTACATGATCCTGAAACTCTGCCAGTGTCGGTCAAATCCTAATCCTAGAGAACTTCTCTCCCAACATTTCTCCGTGCTAGTCACCTACCTCCTGTTGATGTCCCATAGGTCGAACAGTACCAACATCTGTATGCATGAGAACAATTTTAGTTTAGTCTTGGAAACATCAAAAACATAAAAACATATAGAAACTTAAAAATCAAAAACATTTGGTCAAAAACAATTTAACTATAGCTCCCCAGTGGAGTCACCAATTTGTTATGTGGAATTTTGCATCTATGGATAAATACGATTTCCCTGGGTGGGTAGCTACACCTAGAACAACAAATTTAAAGAGTTTAACCTTTTTCTATAGAAGATAATAAGACAAGGGACCTACTCGTTATCTTTTGCTTCCTTTTGTTTCCTTTGAATAGCTCCCGTCGCTCCTTCTCGAACTGAATCTGCTCGATAAGTACCTGCAATCATAAACAGAGGACAAAAAACAATCAAAGCAAGAGATCTATCTACTATAAGTAAATGGAATCGAAAGCATTTACACATATAATAATAATACATAAAGACAAGAATATGGGAAAAGGTGTAAACAACTTTATTAAGTAGAAGGAAGAGTTACAACCAAAGAAGTCTGATCCCATGTCACTCATCCAACTTGAGTTCCATCCTTCATCACACCAAAAGCACAACACTAAGTCAGCATAACAATACTTGCTTACAATCTCAAACCTCACTCCAATAGTATCTCCTTACAAATCCTCAAAGTCCAGCCCCTGATCACTATGAAGAGTGCTCAATTTATAGGGAAATGGAGTTAGTTTTGTCATAAATTGGGCATTGAATGGCTTTCCAATTTGAGACTTAGCTTCCATGGAGGAAGGGATGAGAGGGTAGGAGGTTAATTGATTCATTCCCTATCCAATTTTGAGCTCATAGGAGAGGATAAGAGGTGGGAATCTTCTAGAATGAAAGAATATTCCCATAACCCTATGAAGATTTTGTTTAATCTCACCCAACGCAGGTCAAAGTGGGCCTAGGTTATCTATAGAGCATGCTTGAATGGGCCTAAGTGCTCTGCACTGCATTTACCCCTGACCAAGGTTGCGCTGGTCCCTCAAGGAGTCATTTCAGGATGTCTTCAGGTCAGGAAACTCTCAAGAATGATGGCATTCGATGTGATGACTTGTCTAGGGCATGTAGCAACTGAATTAGGGTTTGATGAGCCCTAAAAGTACTGATCTGAATGATGGGAGTGATGTGCCCAAATAGACTATAACAGCAAGGTGGTAAACTTAGAGGTCGACGAGGGCACATAGGAAACTAATATAGGCACAAAGGACATTGATATTGAGGGGGTAGACCCTATCTCAAAGCTGCCAGAATACATCCCTCCATGCCAAGGCAAGATAAAGGTCCCAAAGGACCCTGATGAGGGAAAGTTTCTCCTTAACACACCCCTACTGCCAGAAAATATAACATTTGAAGGTTCGCGCTTGGCGCACGTCCCACATCTAAAATTAGAGGATTGGGACTTGGGGGACTCTGAGCGGTTTCCCCACCTGGCTACTGATAATTTCATGCAAAGTGTATTCTACAAGGACTTGGGTGTCATCACGCTTGAGCCAAAAAAGAGGATTGGTGGGGTGGAAAAGGCAGGATTGTTGAATCTGGTATGGGTGTCGTATTACCACCACGCTCCCATAAATTTGATAGTCATCAAGCAGTTGTTGTGCCTGGTGCACGACGAGTGCCTGTGGTTGGGAGAGGTGATCCCTATAACTGACATTTTGATCCATAGGATCACCCTAGTACCCCATTCAAGGTTGAATCTAGCCAAAACATTTTCTGGAAAGATGGGTGACCGTGACCTCGCCGAAAGGATGAAGGACAAGTTTATGCTTGTCAAGAAGTCGTGCGGATATTAAATTTCAAGTATTACGAACCCAGCGGTATAGGTGGCCAGCCAGATATTAGTTGGCAAGGTGATGAGGAAGTGTCTTGTAGACGAGGTGTCGGCACCAGTGGTTTCATTACTGGCCCAATGCGCGGAGGGAGTACATTTTAATTGGGCTGCTACCTATGAAACGAGCTCCTCGCGAACTACAGGGAGGCATAGGACCATAGTAAAGCATTCCACTACTCATGGTTGTTACTGTTGATTGTGTTGGTCGCATGGGAACTACTGGAAGACAGCCAATTTCCTCCAATCGTGAAAGATTTTCCAAAATCTGCGAAGTTTGCTTTGCTATGGGCCAGAAAGGACACTGGCTAGGTCCGGGAGAGTAAAATATTTTGGGTGTTGATGGAGTCAAGCGTCTGCGTAGCCATCAATCATAAGCCACAACTATCACCAACTGTCTTTGAGCAGTTGTCAGGACATGCGGAGTTCAAAGAGGACTTCCATTGTATCTCCATCCAGGCTTGAAAGGACCTAGATCAGAAGTGGTATGATTTACCATACCTAGCGACAGATGATGCCATCACAGTGGTCCTCAAGCATTGGCCAGAAGATTGGTGCACAACGTCAGACTTGTCTGACAGGTTTAGTAAGTCTGCGGGAAAGCAGAAAAAGGAAGAGGCTTGGTTGAAGATTCAGCAGTTGGCTGAAAAAAGAAATAAGGAGGCTGAGGAGAAGGCACATTTAGAACCGGAGTGCGCTGCTAAGGAACAAGAGGAAGAGCGTGACTCTAACAAAAGTAAAATATCTCCTTCACCACAGACCGAGGAAGAGGAGCAATCAAAGCAGGGTAGTAGAGACCAGAAGATCACTCCCTTCTGGGTGAAGTGGAATAGGGAGCAGGAAAAGGAAGGGTCGCACAAAAAGACCAAGGCCACTGAGTCGTCCATAGACCCAATCACCTTGACAGAAGGCAACTTGGATGACATTGGGGATAAGGTCAGGGATACAATAGCAGAACTTCTGCAGCAGTTTGAGCAGCAGCAGAAGCAAGCTTTGGTTGCCATACACATGGGTCTGTGCAAGCTACAGATCCAAACTACTCAACTACAGGTTGGTGTAGGAAGAGCAGTGTCACGTTGACCAGCTTAGCGCCAGGAACAACTGAAGCAACAAGTTGGTTCGCTCTTTGGATCCCCGAGCCATAACCCTACCAGATGGAGCCTTGAGTGCAAAGGTGGAATATGACAAGGCTACTATCAGTGCTCTAAATAATATTGGATTGAACTTGGTTGCTCTCCCAAGTGAAGTCCTTCACATGCTGCAAGCAGGTGTGATAGTAGAACTTAGGGCCCGAGAGCAATGTGCGCTGAGCATGATCAGCAAGTAGAAGGTTAACAACGAACATATGTTCGTTGAGAAAACAACAACGATAGACACCTGGAAGAAGGTTTAGGAGAAGAATGAGCAAACCACAGCAGTAGTAGCAGAAGCCCACAAAACCATTCCGAAACTACACATTCCAGAAGAGGCACCATTGGAGACCAAGATTCGGAAGTTGGCTGCAAGTGTGCGTGATACTAGGACTAAGATGGGCAAGGTTCAATTTGAGCTAAACCTAAGGATTAAAAAGCTCGAGATGAGGAAACAACCTTCAACTCTGCCACAGGTCAGAGAACAGCATGAGGTAGCTGTCAAGGATGGAATCGCTACAGTAGATGTTGTGGTGGTCAAATGCACTGCGCTCTTCGAGCAACCGATGGAGGTCCTCACGAGTCTCTAGGAATATCCCAACCTATAGAGGTTAAATATCGAGGCAAGGGAATTACATCAGTAGTATGATGAAGTCAAAATGACGGTGTGCACCATCTCTATCACGCAGAGATTGGCAAAGCTGTAGGAGGCAAAGCTACTAAAAGAGCAGGTGGAAGTAGCACAGAGAAAAAGAGGTTGTCCTCAAGGCCAGATTAGGGCCTTGGTTGAATGAGGCCTATGTTCTCTCTGCCATCATTGGGAGAAGTTGTCCAACTTATAGAATATACAGCAGAAGATCCAGGCAGATAGCGTAGGACCAGCAATAGAGCAGTTGGTGGAGCAGGTCAAGCAGGCAGCTACGTGGTGTATAACTGAAGTTGAAATGGTGCAAGTGGAGTTGGGAGGCCTTCGTACTAATATATTCGCACCAGCAAAGTGACTCGGGGCGAGTCACCATATTTGTGTTGGGAGACTATTGGGAAAGAGTCCCCTAAGGTCAATTTTGGGGCTAGCCCAAGTTTTGGGGCAGAAAGCCCAAGTTTTGTATGTAAAGTGTAAAGTCTCTGCAACTTGTGGTTGCGGAGCGCATAGATGTAAAGAGTCATAAAGGGTTTTACCCTTTTGTTTTATGTAAGTTGTGTTAGCTTTAGAAGATCTACCCATGGTCCATGAACCATGGGATTGTATAAAAATGAGAGTCTTATAAGAGTCTAAGTAGTATTGATGATGATGATGAATGTAATGGGTCATTAGCAGAAAAAGTGAAAGGTCTTAGAGTAGAAGAGAGGCTTTGCATCTGTGTGCACAAAGGGCTAGGGTAGAAGTCCGCAACTGAGTGCGCGGACCCCTGCAACTGAGTGCGCAGGGTAGTTCAAGTCTGTAAGAAGATCTGAAGCATTAATAAAGAAGATTACTCTAGAAATACATGTGTTTGATATATTTACCTTTGTTATGAATGAATGCGATTATGTTATGATGAATATTGGGTTTATGATTTGATGTTATATTGATGCATGAATCTGTATGTTTTACATTTTATTTAGAAGAGTTTTCGGTGAAAATCACATCATAATTCATTTGTCGATGCGTTTCAAACCAACAAGTGTGGTTCATCGTTAGGACGAGTTGAAGAACCAGATCATGGTTGCAGGATAAATACGGAGATTCAGATCATCCAATGGCTATATTTGACTAGGAACAGCTACATTTGACCAGAAAACGGGTATTTTAGATTGGGTAATAGGAATGGATCAAGAGAATAGGAAAGGGACAAATAAATAGTTAATAAATTAATTAGTTTGTTTTATTATATTTATTTATTATATTTTAATCTTCAAAAACTATTATTATTATTAGAAATAATAAATGATTAATAACTAGAAAACTTAATTAGTTGTTATCTATTGACTTTAATTTCTAGCTCCAATACATTTATCATTATATTAATATGTATTCAGTTTTAAAATTATAAAAATAAAATAAAAAAAAAAAATAATATAAAATTAAAATAAAAATATAAAAATAAAAAAAAATAAAAAAAAAAAATAAACAAAAATAAAAAAAAATAAAATAAAAGTCAGTGAAGAATTATGGTTAAAAACTACAACTCTTTTCATTCGAATTATTAATTATATTTATTATTTTTATATTGTTTAGCCAAGGTTATATCGGGCAATGGTTGGTTATTATTATTAGAATTTTATTTTATCTATGATTAGGTATGAAAGATTTTAATTTATTTAAATATTATGTTAAATAATTAAGGCTTTAAAATAAAATAAAATAAAATTATTTCCTTAGACCCATTAAAAACATCTAATTCTTAATTTTTCGTTAGGATAAAATAAAATAGAATAAATTAATTAATAAAAATCAAAGAGAAGCAAAGGAATAAAATGGAAAACAAACCAGAGGAGAAGGGGGATAGGGACCAGAGAATTATGGTGAACTATAACTCTTTTCATTTTCGATTATATGTTTAACCAAGGTTATATCAGGAATGGTTGGTTTATTTTATTAGAATTATTTTATCTATGATTAGGTATGAAAGATTTTAATTTATTTAAATATTATGTTAAATAATTAAGGCTTTAAAATAAAATAAAATAAAAAATTATTTCCTTAGACCCATTAAAAACATCTAATTCTTAATTTTTTGTTAGGATAAAATAGAATAGAATAAATTAATGAATAAAAATCAAAGAGAAGCAAAGGAATAAAATGGAAAACAAACCACAAGAGAAGGGAGAGAGGGACCAGAAAAAATCACAATGTAAGGAACAACAAAGGGGGTAGAGGGGAAGGGGAGGAGGGCTAGGAAGAAAGGACATGGATCCAACAACTGCTAATTTTCCAGCCATCATCCCTATTAATATTGTTCGGCCTTTTTTTTCAATTTCTAAGGCCTCCCTAAACTTTCGGCGATGAAAAGGCACAATCCTAGCAATAACATTGGCCTCCTCAATGCATATGTGATGTTTAGTCTTATCTTTATGTTCTGCCAGTATGGAAAACTGGGTCCTCCCATGTTTTATGTTAGCTGAGTGCTCATGAATCCTCTGGTTAGTAGAGCGACTAGTCTCACCAACATAGGGGGTCCCACAAGAACATGGAATGACATAGACACCTTTCATGTCCTTGGGGTTGACAGGGTCTTTTACCGATCTAAGGGAATTACATTGTTATATGAACACAAGTAATAACATTGACTACGCGAGGAATATCTTAATGTATGCTAAAAATATCATACACTTAAGATGATTTGGATAATAACAGACTTAGGAGTGATTACAGAGGCGTGTAAGTGGTTGAGTCGCCTATTTAGGGTCCTCGAGACGGTCATTTACCTTCGCAAAGGTCTAGAGGCTGGTAAGAGGATGTTATATCGATAAGCCTTGAGGGCTTATCGATCTACACGAAGATAGATAAAGGGGTACAAAGCGACATCATAACCATCTTTGGGTGCGGAAAATTGGTTCCAGCATCCCCCCATACAGCTTCGGGTGAGACTTCAGTCCACGCTCCATGGATTGATGCTAAAAGATCTAGTAGTGTAGGGATTTTCTTGGCTAACTTAGCGCTGAACCCGAGTCAGGGCCCACTAAGCCAACAATCTCCCCTCCTACAGGCACTATTACAGATAGTAGTGAAATTGGCTGGTGGATAGTGATGCTTCTAGGCACATGATAGGTTCATGAGATTCTCTCACAAATTTGACAAGGAGGAATTCAACATCGTAGGTGAAACTTGGAGATAATTCCAAGTATGCAGTGAGAGAAATTGGTACATGAGAGATCATTTCAGTGACAGTCCATAGATTCTCTACATGAGAGATGTATTGTTTGTACCAGGATTAAAGAAGAACCTCCTCTCTATTAGAGGATGGAGTTCAAAAAGTTGCATTTGTTGATGGTCAGTTTCTTATATGGCCTAAGATTTGAAGCATAGACTCAACAAGAGTGATTGGTATTCGAGAGGAAGGATTGTCCATATTGTTAAGATGTATAGCCTAAGAATTGGTACATGATACTATCAATTTATATGTGTTGTGGCATAAAATATTTGCTCACCTACATTACAAGGCATTTCCAACATTGAAAAGGATGGTTACGAATCTTCCAAAGCTCTAGGCAATGCATGAGGGTGTTTTTAGGGGTTGTGCACTTGGCAAGAATGCTAAGGGATATTTTTTAGCACTGATAGTAGGTCCAAGGGGATATTGCATCTAGTGCATTTAGATGTCTGTGGATCGATGAAAATTCCACCTTTGGGTAGCTTATTGTACTATGTGACATTCATTGACGATTTCTCTCATAAGGGATGGGTCTAATTCATGAAGGCCAAGGATGAGGTATTCAACAATTTCTAGGAATCCAAGGCTCAAGTGGAGAACTTGACAAGGAAGAAGATCAAGTTTTTGAGGTCAAATAATGGAGGAGAGTATACTTCAAAGGACTTCAGTGATTTCTACAAGGAGGTAGGGATTAAGAGGGAGTGGATAGTTCCTTACAACCTTTAATAAAACAGGGTTATGGAAAGGAAGAATAGATCCATTGTGAATGTTTTCAATTCAATGATTCATGATCAAAATTCATCCATGTTCTTATGGGCAGAGGCACACAAAAAATTAGTTTGTCTTCAAAACACAAGTCCTCGTTGAATATTAGAGGAGAAGACTCTTGAGGATGCATTCACAATAGTGAAGTGAAAGGTCAATAATTTGAGGATCTTTGGTTGTCCAATATACATCCATGTGCCCAAGGACAAGAGAAATAAGTTGGAACCTTATGGGAAGAAGGGTACTTTTGTCGGATACAACGAGACTTCGATGGCCTACGTTGCTTTAGCTTGGGATTAGTTATGATATCTTGGTTTAGCAGGAAGCAGACTTTTGTTGCACAGGGTATAGTAGAAGTGGAGTATATCACAACCAATGTCACAAGTTAGGAAGCAATGTGGCTTCGGAAGTTGCTTGCAAAGTTATTTTATCTGGATCTAGAGATGACCTTGATATATTGTGATAATCAAATATGTGTTAATCTTTCAGAGAATTTGGTATTTCAGGATAGGTTGAAGTACATTAAGATAAAATATCACCTCATCTGAGACATGGTGCAGAAAGGAGCATTGGAACTCCAATACATATCAACATAAGAGTAAACTGTAGATATTCTCACCAAGCCTTTGTCGAGGGGGGAGTTTGTATAATTTGGAGACAAGCTTAGCATGATGTAGAATGTCTCCCTCACTAAGAGGGAGTGTTGATGTTTTGCAGCATTGGGAAGAAATTCTCCAATAGGATCATGCTGATTTGACTAGTAGGGGAACGATATAATTACCCATTCGACCATGCTGATTTGGATAGGGATAAATGGCCCAGAGGCAGATATCTCCCATGGGGTCATGTTGATTTGACTAGGGGGAATAATACATTCACCCATGGGGGCATGCTAATTTTGATAAGGGTGAATATCCCATGATGCTCACATTGTCCTATGAGATGGAGTGATCTATTTTTTATAGCGTGGGTTTGAATTATTTATTGATTGGGGTTTTTCACCCAACAGAGGGGTAAACGATTCAAGTCTAATGTTGAGTTGTGACATAGGCTTCATCAATGAAGGGGATTCTTGTGATGAGAAGCCACCTTGATGGGTCTCTACTCAACATTAGAGATCTATATAAATAGACAACATGTGAGAGGAAAATCATCAACATAGCAAGCTAATTGAATATTTTATAATGGAGGAGAAATTCAACTAAGGAAAAATATATTTTTGGAGATCACCATTATATTTTCATCATCATCATTTTATCTCTCTTGGAGAGTCAGGTGTGTGAGAAAGAAGGACGGTTTCACCAGGTTGCATTGACTAAAATTTACCAAACATTGAACAACATTAACTAGATCTCTTTGGTTGTTGTTTAACCAAATTTTTGGACGTTGCACATGTGGGTTTGATCACAAGATGACTACAAGCGACATGTGTGGGTTTGACCACAGGTTTATCATAGGCCACATGTGTGGGTTTGACTACAAGACCGAAGTTAACTACATACTAGTTTGACTAAAGCGTTGACGAGTGTTTACTTCTTATTTTTATGATTTGTTTGACTAGCGTTGACTTCTTGTTGTTTGACTAGGTTTGATTGGTATTTTGACTTGTATATTGGCACAAATTTCTAGATTTCTTTTGTTGATTTGTAAACCTTGTTGGAAGCTAATTTCTCCTCGAGAAAAGATTGTCGGGTTTTCCCCCAATGTTGAGTTTCCTAAGGTAAAAGTATTGTGTTTATTGTGCATGGTCATCTTTCTTTGATAATTTACTATTTCTACCACATTTACTGTTGAGATTTTCATAGTATATTTATTCAATGATAGTAATGGCATAAAAATTATTGTTTTCCATTAGGAAGTAATTATGAGGCAGAGAATTGTATTATATTGCACTTGTCATAGAATTTCAACATTAATGCATTGAGAATGAGGTGGAGAACAACCAACACGACATGTAAATATTTAGTTGAATCCACAACACATATATTATATAAACATAAGTGTTATACATGCACTTCTATGTCTTCCATAACATATTATACTTTATATCTTGGGAGATTAAAGTTTATTGTTAAAGAAATAACATGTCAACTAGAGACTTTCCCTCAACTACATACTTTCCCTAGAGTCTAAGTGCTCATTCTGAGGACATTTATTATCAATGTTCAAACCTCTAAACACCTCAAAACCTTAGCAAAGATTTACAAAAATGAGAATTATTGAATCTTTATGTAGAGAAAGTAATTCAAAAAAAAGTGAGGATAGTAAAGAAAAATTGGTCTGGATCACCATAAATTGGTAGTTTTAACTACCTATTTATTCCATCTTGGAGACATTGGAAGCTTGAAAAAAATAGCTTTGGTAAATCTCAATTGTTTTCCCATCTTGATGTCCTTCTCACATTGTTACTTATATATAAACATTATGGGTTTGTAACATGATGCTTCCCCAATACTTACATGTAAAAACAAAGTCCACAAGGCATTCATTTTTTTCAAGTGTCATGCATGCACACCAATTTTCATTTTTGTCAAATATTAAAAATATACTTCACTTTATCGCACTATTTATTCATGTAGGGTATGTTGCTTTTCAAGAACAAGGAACATAGGAGATTTAAAATGTGTGTGGCATTCAAGGCATGGTGTACAAAGAAAGGAGGTAATTAACATATAATTGCACAATGTTCTCCATGTTTAATTAAAGTACTACATATGCCTAATGAAAGTACAAACTTGTAGGATTTTGTGATATAATTACATGGAAATCAAATATATTTAATTAGTATTTCGATATAAAATTGTAATACACCCATGAAGGTTTGCATTCCTTGACTCCTTTTGGTAATTTTTGAAACTTATATCCATCATTTGAGACTTTTAATAGGTTAAATTTGACTTAGTGAAAGAGTCAAAGTTATAGGTTAACTATGGTGGTTCAAGGCACATGGTTTTAGTAGCCAGTGGTAATTGTGCTTGTGGATTACATGTGATGAAGCCTTTAAAAGGCTTGGATATACTCCATTGTAATCGATAAAAATTAAAAAAAGGTTCACTTGGGTGGCTTGGTTGGGTTTGACAAAAGACTAATAGATCTATTAGCTAGTTTTTTTCTTATTTGAGTTTTTTGGGATAAAACTCATGAGTTTTATGTGTTGTTGTTGCTATAATTTTTTTCTCTTGCATATTATATATATATATATATATATATATATATATATATATATATATATATATATATATATATATATATATATATAACATGGTATTAAAATCTTTATTGATGCTCATGGATCATGGTGAAATGGGTTGTGTAGATCTATTGAGATTGCATAGATTTTAGATTGGATCTATGTATCAAAGTTACTTATGCAGGAGTTAGGAATCTTGGGGCGATTGCATATGTTAAGGTTGAAGAATGAAAGGAAATGTGGGCTCAAGAGGCAACTACTAGAGAAATCAAGTTGTGGTAGTTATTGATGTTGTTTATAAAACTTAACGACAGTGTATGATGGCAAGTGTCTCATATATTATTGTGAAGAGTGGTGTGAACATTAATATGTAATCATTGGCTTCAACGACTACCATACTTGCATCATGGTTATTATTTGAAGTGCATGGTCTGCAAGGAATATTTTGAAGTGGGAAATCCTTTGTGTTGTGAGTTGGAATGTCGTAGTTCAACACATATTTATTATGATGATGCCTTTATGATTCAAAGTCCTTTATCGAAAGGAGTAACTATAAGAGCCACTAACTTATGAAGGCCATCGAAAAAGTGTGTTGCTTCATAGGAGAGATCTATCATGGTGTTTGGAACTCATTGAATGACATTTGTAAAGATCCTTTTTTATGGAATAAAACCTCTTACCTCTTCAAGGAGACATCGAGAAAGTTTATTTAATGAGAGGGGATAAATGAGAACATTAAGATTCATTTCAAGAGTGTTGTGCTTATCAATAGGGAACAATGGATGGAGAAGATTAAGAAAAGATGACACAAAGAGTTGAGCCAATTCTTTGAGTATAATTGCAATTACGAAGTATTCGAGTGCTTGGTTTTTGCCATTATCAATGTGTGTTGGAGACAATGAGACAAGGGATAAGAAACACATGCTAAGAGCCTTGTGCATAGATCTAGAACATATGGCCAACATTGAGAGGCTACAGAAGAAGGGGAAATACTAAATGTAGTGAAGCTTTGGTATGGCATTGGCATGTCTCATAGCTATGGAACTATGATGGTTAGAGATATGTGATTAGAGATTGCAATGTGGGCCGATGTAGATGGGATGTGTCTAGTGGTATCCATCTACCTTCTCAATGTAAGCGAGAATATCAGCATGACATTGTAAAGTAGTTTGTGTGGTTGCATGGATGTGGCCCCATGGAGAGAGGAGTTGCATGCCAAGATGCTTAAGAATAGCAGTAGAGTGATTGTATGTAGGACTAATTAGTGGAAAATGGATATGATGTACAATATTGGAAGTATATGGATATGTCATTCATTAAATATATGAGAGACCCTATCTAGTCATTGTCAGAAGACAAGATAATCACGTGTGTGACTCTCATGGCTTTCGACTCTTGGTCATGAGGAGGCATAAGAATGGGACATTGGTCTACACCGGTAAAACATGTGTGTTGGATTTTATTAAGACAATGTATAGGAGTGAGGATGGAAGCTAAGATAAAAACAATGGACTAATTAAAAAAAATTATTATGACGGAGTCAAGAGTTTTAATTGCATGTAAGGTTAAGAGTGGTGTTTTCAGGCACATGGTTTTGGTAGCCTATGGTATTTGAGCCCATGGATTACATGTGATGAAGTGTTTAAAAGGATTGGAGATACTTTATTGTAATGGATCATAGTTGAGTGGAAATCTTGCTTGGTCAACTTGCTTGGGTTTGGCCAAGGATATATTAGTTGGTTTCTCTTTGTTTGGGTTTTCCGGGATAAAGCTCATGATTTTTATGTTGTTGTTGCTATGATTATTTTCTCTTGCATAATCTTTATTTTTTTTCATTTAACATGGTATTAAAGGCTAGGTGATTCTCATGGCTCATGACAAAGATGAGTTGTATAGATTCGTTGAGATTGAATAGGTTTGAGATAAGATCTTTGTGTCAAAGTTGCTCGTGTAGAAGCTAGGAAACCTGGATAAATTACATATGTTGAGGTCTAAGAATGAAAGGAATTGTGGGATCAAGAAACCATTGATGGAGAAAACCAAGATATGGTGATTGTTGTTGTTTATAAAACTTGATGGGATTGTATGATGGCAAGTGTCTCATATATTTGTGTGAAGAGTGGTCAAAGCATTGATATGAGATCATTGACTTTGAATACTACCATTGGCAAGACCTAGAGTTGGGCGCACCTTTAATGGAGTCATGTGTCATTGGTGACATTCCCATCACACAATTTGTGACAAATATACCATTAAAATGTGACGGAAGTCGACATTGGGTGAGGGCGCACCAACACGAGGTGTGGAAAAACTGACACTAAGGGTTTTCATTATACACTTATGGATGGCATGGTGGTGCGATATATGTGGATGAATGACACCCAAGTTTCCTTAATGGTGTGTGGAAAAACCATGACAAGATAACATAGGCATTCAAGAGTAGCACAACATGCCCCCAATACGAGTAGTTGAGTAATGAGCAGCATGTTGGCCTGGGGCATGATGGATGAATGTGTGACGAGTTAGAATGAGTCCAAATCAAACCCATGTCAGGTGAAACTAAGTGGTTGGTGAAAAGATGAATGGACCAAATTATGGGTAAGTTATGTCGTATTGTAGCCTGAGTGGTGGATGTGCAAGAGGAGGTTGAGCAGGACAATGGGACGTCATTCCAATCCAAGGCCATATCACGAGCCAAAATAAGGGGTGGAACAACAAAGAATTAAGCAACCAAATGGTGAAATGATGGGAACGAGAAAGACGATGGGGGTTGGCCCAACCCAATGTGCACAACATGAGCTGACCTAAGTGAATAGAGGGGTGTTGTGGGAGAACCACTTGGAGCAACTGAAGAAGCATACATATAATCTAGCAAATGTGGGGGAGCTGACATAATCGATTAGGATCAAAGCTAAAGTGGTAGATTATAGAATGGATAAACAAGTATCGAGGAAGACGAGTGAGGGGAATACGAAGAGGGCCAAACAGAGCAGCTTGAGGTTTATAATAGTGTAAACCCAAGTCGACCTTAGACAAAACCGCAATTAGTCTGAAGTGGGTGACAATGACCTGAGGAGGGTGCTTGAGTGGGGTAAATGTTATGTGGTGTATGTATTTTGGATTTTGGTTATGTATTCCTGCGAATTGGGCCATTGCCTCGGTGGATTATTATACTTATGATATTTTAATAAAGTAGAAGGTTGAAGGTTCACTACCTTATAATGCTTTTGCATGTGTATGATTATGTTGATGGTGAATTTATGCCTTGAATATGCTGCTTATGCCTTAAATTGAATGGAAATTTAACTAAAGTAGATAAGACAGTGAATTACTTGCACTATATCAAAGAGTCGTGATATTATGCTAAGTAACTAATGATATAAATATTATATATGTAAACTTATTATGACGCATAATATGGGTGGAATAAATTGATACTCCATTAGTCATAGGTGAAATGCATTGATGCCACAAGCTCGAGGGGTCATAGTGCACCCACAAGACACCTTGTAGCCGTAGGAGCCCCTAGGTTTGTGAAAGGTAGTATTAGAGCATGCCACTCTACATACAAGTAGAGAAGACAATTGTACAACTAATTATAATGCATGTGGTGAAGAATTATACCAAATGAAGGTAGTATCAAAATAATCATAAAAATAGGTCCATGCAGTGATCTATGCAGGTGTGAAGGCATCTTGTAATTGTAGGAGCCCCTAAAATGACCCCATGGTCTCCTATGATTACAAGGGACCTTTTGGGCACACTGTGATCCCTCGAGCATGCATGATTAACATGATTCACTACTTCCTAATGTAGCATAATGTTAATCCACCCAAACTATGCCTCACAATATATTACCTGAGTTAATATTTATATAATATAAAGTGCATAATTTCATCAACATATAACAATAATAATATTGTCACTTCTACCTCAATCAACTTCATCCATTAAAAAAATATGAGCATCATATGCAAGACATTAAATAAAAGTTAACATCATCATAAACATACACAAAATCATAAGGAATGGCCCTCTGGCCTTTTATTTATTAATAGATCACAAATACAATAGTCCACTGAGACAATGGCTCACCTTGAAGGAATACATAACCAAAATCCCAAAATATATACCACAAAACCTTTACCCATCTGTTGCACCCTACTTGGGCTGTTCAACACCCTACTAAGGTCATTATAAACCTATCCGGCATGGTTGTGGTTTTGTCCAAGGTTTGCTTCGGTTTGCACGATCATAGACTTTAAGTTACTTCATTGGGATCTCTTTGTATTTCCCTTTTCTCATCTTCACTTATGATTAATTTCCCAATCATTTGTGCTTAGTTCCCACCTCTATTCAATTATATATATGATTGTTCAGTTGCACCAAGCGGTCAACTCCCATTATGCACAGTGGGTCGAGCCAATCCCCCTCGTCTTTCCTGTGCCCACCACTCCATCATTTTGGTTGCTCATACTCGACCATTATTCCCTTCGGTTGGGCCCAAAACATGCCTTGGTTTAGGCTTTCACCCCGTTCGACCTCCTCTCGTGTGTCTACCACTTGGGAATGTGTTTCCCCTCATTCAATCCATGACACCTTCTCATCCGCCGCTTGGGTCCATGGTGACTTAGGTCACATATGGTTCTAAGTTTTTCGACATGTTCCTCTCCATAATTTTGCTCTTCTTGCAATACTTTCATTGCATTTATTGTGACGATAATGTCACCCATGGCGCTTCATCTCACTAAGGCTTCCACGGCATGCACTCAAGAGAAACCAAGTTAGCCTTGAGATGGATTACCTATAGAAGTTCGAGAAAAAGAGGGAACCATAAAGGGAGTCTAGAAGGAAGTTAGATTATGTTATTAACACAATCTAAAGGAAGGTAGAAGTAGCAACGAGCAGTGATGAGGTGGTCCCCATGTATCAACTAAAGAAGACAGTGGAAGATGTGTTGCATAAGATAGCCATGATTATTTCAGTTATCATGCAAGATGTTGGTAGTATGAAGGGCGAATTGGGCTTCAATTATTTCAACCAATAGTGAAAGGGATGAAGCTAGCGAATCTTGTGGATTTCGGAGCAACTCATAGTCTCCTAAGTGAGAAGGAAGCTAATTCCATACAACATCCTCAAGATCATGAATAAGGTATTGGGACAATATTTCTTGGAAGAATCCAAAGTAGCACCAACACTTGCTAGAGGAGAATTGGTGACTTTAGGAGGAGAAATAATCATACATGTTCCATTAACAAGGGAGAGAAAAGTGGGAGACTGGCCGAGGATGACAACCATCAAGGCATGCAATGGTTCACTATATGCGTCAATAATCCAACAAGAGGTGGGTCGACATCACCGACCTAAGGAAGCCAAGCAATGGCAAAGATAAAGAGCCTTTTTATGAGACTAGACCTTGAAGAGAGAAGTGGGAATCCTGCTAAGCTTTATGCCATGTATAGCATGGATTAAAAGCAACAAGAAGAGAGAAGGTGTAGCAATTGGAAGGAATAATAAAGGCAAAGTTCTTTCTTTCATTGTGGAATATTGTAGGTATGTTATGGGCATACATGACATCTAGCTAACACCAGGAATACTAAAGAGTATGGGATGTACTTACAAGGAAGTTGAAGTAGCTTGGAATTCTATTGAGGAGGATTATTCTTCAGATATAATGATAGTTTCAAACCTTAGCGGAGTGTTTCAAGTCCCCTCTCATTAGAAGAAGATAATGGAGGCATGTGATGTCTCCTCCTGAGAGCAATAGAGAGGAGATATTACGGCCAAAGATGCTTGCTCAAGGGCATCAAGAAGAAGTAAGAGTGTTGGAATCAGCTAGTGGTCAAAAGCATGAATAAGGACCAAGTGGTAGAAGGAGGTACATGCTCATTGAGTAGGAAGGATGGTTAGATTAGTTACCCAGTCAACCTACAAGATGGGAGAGCTCAATGTGCAGGCCAAGTGTAAAGAGTGAGTCTAAGATGTCAAGCAAATGAAATATTAGTGACCCAATGTTGATACAAAAATATGAGTAGAAAGTCTCACTATTAACAATGAACCAAGGACTTAGGGTGTCTAGGGTGGTACCCTTTCACCATGAGGATCAGCTTGGATGGTCTGAGGAGAGGGGATGAGAGGTGTGCCATAGGAGAACACGTATGTCTAGAGATGTAGTAAGAAATGTCATCCGGAGAAGCTATAACATATCCCCTACTATCCCTAGCCCCTACTAAGGGTAGAAGGAGGCAATTACTCTGATGAATCAACCTACAAAGTCTAGTTATGGAAATGGGGTCTAAATTTTTCGATCTTTTTCAACTTCCTCAAAACTTAAATGGATAACATCGTTGTATTCATCTCATAGAGACCTTTCCAATGATATAAAATTTTCCCCAATCCGACTCCCCAATCAAGAGATAAGGCGAATTAAAATTGGCCTATCAGATAATGCCTTCCACGTGGTTTGCACCTGGATATCCAAGTCATAGTCCACATGGCAGCTATTGACGTGATCATGCTAGGTCACGTTATTTGATTTTTACCTATTCATAACCAGTGCCACGTTGAACCCTTTATCAATGGCCCACGTATATATATATATATATATATATTAGGTTCGTACCCAGCACAATAAGAAAACACCAGGGACAAGGTGTCAAGGTGATGTGAGCATCTCTTTCCATTAGGATGATGTCACCCTTCCACATGGCTCCATACTAGGTGTGTCATGTTCCACTTAGTTACAGGCCACATGGCCCAGCAAAAACCCCAAATTCAACTAACACGTGTCTTACTCCTAGGTTTCCACTTCACCCTAAGGCTATGCCACTTGCCACACTAGACATGAGAGCCACCAGTATTCCATTGCATAGTAAAACCTCATGTTCATGTTATAATATAAATCAAGGTCTTTTTCCATGATTACGTAAAATGGAGCAACCACAGGCTCCCTCATGCCACATTATCTCGATGGATAAATCCCAGTGGGGTTCGTCTTAGTCTCCCTTCAAAAACTCTGGGGTAGAACCTATTGGGTCCATCTAATGGTGGGAAGTGCTTACCAAGTTCAACGATTCAAATTTAATAGGGGTTTCCCGACCAACAGGCTCCACATTACTACATCACCCTAGTAATTAAATCTCGATGGGGTTGGATATGCCCCCACATGAGACTTCCAGGATAGTTCCTTTAAGCTTACGTGGACAATGTTGATGCTCCCGTGACATCCAATGGCTCATATCTTTCTTGCCTATGCACCCATGGTCATGGCACTCGAATGTATGCTAATATAGGTGGTTTACATCTTAACCCCCAACAAGTGAATTTCAATCCTGTGGTGAATAAACATGTATGCTCGAGCCCCCTCCCTCAGCGCTTGGTTATAGTGCTTGTTCACATGGGCTATTACAACTCAAGCAGTTGGGCCCTTAATACCTTAAAGTTCAACCTCCACTCACTTCCATATGCATATATATGTATTGTTGCAAGGCTATTAGAGCTATCTCTCCTAAGCTTTGACAAGACTCGACTCAATCCATTCAATATATATATATATATATATATATATATATATATATATCTATATATATATATATATATATATATATATATATATAATATATATATATATATATATATAATATATATATATATATATATATAGATAGAGAGAGAGAGAGAGAGAGAGAGAGAGAGAGAGAGAGAGAGATCTCTCCTAATCTTATAAGGTCTTCGGTCCAACTGATAAAAGAGGAGAAGGTGCAGAACCACAACGTTGGTGAAATTTGGCATAGAAGACTTGGCCATTTGCATTATGGTGCTTTGAAGATCATGCAACAGATAACCACAGGTCTCCCTAAAGGAGCACTTGAGTAGTAGGATGTATGTAAATGGTGTACCTTGGAGAAGTACAAAAAATCCACATTCCATGGTCAGGATAGCAAAGCACATGTAGTCCTTGAAAGGATCCACTATGATGTCTGTGGACCTTTCTCGATAGCCTTAATTACCAGCCACAAATATTTTTTCATTTTTATTGATGACTTCTCATGGAAGTGTTGGATCTTCTTCATGCGGAAGAAGGATGAGTAGCGGGATGTATGTAAATGGTGTACCTTGGGGAAGTACAAAAAAACCACATTCCATGGTCGGGATAGCAAAGCACATGCAGTCCTTGAAAGGATCCAATATGATGTCTGTGGACCTTTCTCGACAGCCTCAACTACCAGCTACAAATATTTTTTCATTTTTATTGATGACTTCTCATGGCAATGTTGGATATTTTTCATGCGAAAGAAGGATGAGACATTATCCCAGTTCGTAGAATTCAAGGCAATGGTTGAGAAAGAAACAAGCAAGAAGGTGAAGGATCTCAGGAGCAATAATGGGGGTGAGTACATGTCGAATGCATTTAAAAATTTCTATGCAAAATAAAGCATTTGACGAGAGTTGACAACACGCCACAACCCACAACAGAATGGGGTGGCTGAGAGAAAGAACCATAGCATTGTGGGAGAAGGGAGGGCGATGTTGCATGATCAAGGAATAGTTCTTCATTTGTCGACCGAGGCATGAAACACAACAATCTATTTGCATAACCGGAGTCCTCATCGGATTCTGGGCATGATTACACCGGAGGAGGATTTCTCATGAGAAACCTGGATGTGTCACGCTTCAAGATTTTTGGAGCCTCTGTTTACTGCCATGTCTCCAAAGAATCAAGGAAGAAGCTAGAGCCAACAACATAATTGGGGGTATTTGTGGGTTACACAGAAACTCCCCACAATTATCGTGTGTATTTCCCATCCCTCAGAATGATAATTGTGCGAAGGGATGTAAAATTTGACAAAGATAAATCCATGCGGTGCTCCCTTGAGAGGGAGCTTCATCTCACCAGAAGAGGAGCTTTTAGCTCCAAAGGAGGAACCTCAAGAAGTTGTGGAGCAACCATAAATTGAGGAACAGAGAATGGAGACAACCACTCAAGGATAAACATCCAGAGAAGGCAAGAAAAGGACCAGGGAAGATGAGATATTTGTGTAGAATGCGAGGGAGAATGTGGGTCCTCCTTCAAATCAACGTAGGCAGAGAAGTTCACCAGATCAGTACACTAGCTACATGGCTTTAATGACTAAGCTTGCAGAGTCTTAGCCATACTCTTTCAAGGAAGCAATAGAGAAACTTGTTTGTGTTGATGAAATGGTGAAGAAATATGAATCCATTGTAAAGAACAATGTTTGGGAAGTGGTCCCAAGACCAACAGATAAATCAGTTGTGGGTTGGAGATGCATCTTCAAGGTAAAGCATGCAACAGACAAAATCATAAAAAAATACAAGGCCAGATTTTTGGCCAAGGGGTACTCTCAAGTTGAGGGAGTGACTATGAGGATACCTTTTCTCCTGTAGCAAGGTACTCATCCATCAGATCAATTATTGCTCTGGCTACACAGATGGGGTGGAAGATCCACTAAATGGATGTGAAAACAACATTCCTCAATGGATATATTGAGGAGGAGGTGTACATTGAGCAATCAAAAGGCTTCGAGACTTTTGATCAAGAGCCTCATGTGTGCAGACTCAAGCAAGCATTATACGGTCTCAAGCAAGAACCCCGTGCTTGGTACACTAGGATCGACAGGTATCTCACCGGTTTGGGCTCCACCAAAAGTAAAGTGGATGAAAACCTTTATCATATCTTAGTAGAAGGTAAATTATTTATTATTGTAGTATATGTTGATAACTTGGTGATGAGCAGTTGATCAGATCTTGCAAGGAGGACCTTGCAAGAGATTTTGAAATGAAGGACATGGGTTTCATGCACTACTTCCTCATATTGGAAGTATGGCAAGGTGATAGGGATATGTTTGTATCTTAAGGAAAGTATGCAAATGAGATGCTTTAGAGGTTCCACATGGACAGTTGCAAACCCATGGAGACACCTCTAACGACCAACTAGAGGAAAGAGGATGCCACTTCAGGTGAGGAAGTGGATGCTACTGTTTACCGATAGTTGGTGGGTTCACTAATGTATCTTGTGAACACAAGACCAGATATGTGCAATGCAGTCAAACAGATGAGCCAAGTTATGGTTAGGCCAACCAAATTATTTTGGAGGTAAACTAAGCATGTTCTATGGTATCGCATAGGCATTACCCAGTTTGGACTATGGTATAGATGTGGCTTCACAGATGCATATTGGGCGGGGAGTCCATCAAACCGAAAGAGTACATCAGGTGGAATTTTGAGTGTTGGGTCTACAACGGTTTCTTGGTACAACATGAAGCAAATATTTGTGGTACTCAGCTCGGCAAAAGAAAAATACATCACTGTCAGTCAAGCAACATGTGAGGAGATCTGGATGAGAAATATACTTGTTTGATTGTTTAGTCATATGAGCGATCCAGCTATGATCTACTGTGATAATCAGAGTTGCATCAAGCTCTCTGAAAATCCTGTTTTTTGCGATTAATCCAAGCAAATAGATATTCGTTATCACCATTTACGAGATTGTGTGGAGAGGTGGATAATGTTGTGTTGACGGTGTTGGACCCGCCAACATGTAAGGGGATCTCCCACGTAAGAAGTCCCAATTAGACCTCAAACTGTTTGGTGTAGGAGTCCTAGCAGTGGGTCGTACAGCAATGCCTTGACGCAATTTCACACAGAGTAAAGTAAGATAACTCTATTGGTAGCAAGGGTGTGACCGTTGTAGTGAGTCAAGGAAGATGCATGAGAGGTTCTAAGACATGTGGGTGAAGATGAGTGCGCCCCTTGGCAACCTTTAACAGTACTCAGCTAGGAAGGGAACACACGGGCGACGATGCATCACAAGCTGGAAAGAAGGTCAGCCGACAATCCAAAGTGATGGTTAAACCAACAACACATATGTAAGAAGATTCATATAATTGCATACAAAATAGTTCATACACAACTACGTAAGTTAAACAACATACATTTCTACAGCAACAGGAACAATCCAACTACAATAAGAGCATATGCATGAAAACGTGTTGGCTCTTATTATATAAAGAAGTGTAAGTTCCAATCATACAATACATCCATGTAAACCCTCTAGCCCCAATGGTGGAACGTTACAACCACATCCGCCTGCTCCTCCAAAGAGATGTACTAGCTCTATGCAGTGGAGAAGCTAAGGTGTGTTACAATACTATCCAAGCTCTCTCCAAGATAGTCTTATCGAAAGCTTGGCTGACCAAAAGGCTCTACAATGAGTTATGAGGGACTATTTATAACAAAGGGTGGGGTGACCCTTGACATTCCCCTTTGTGACAGTTCACCTACCCTCACGACTCTTCATCTACTCTATGAATGTTACATCCAACTATTGACACTTGACTTACACTTGACATGACATTACATTACAATGCACATATATTCATGTGAGGCAACATGGCTTGAGCAAGCCATGCAAGACATCATTGACACTTGGTCCATTGTGATGAGACCAACTCTTTGACATGCTTGTGATGGCGAAGGTGGTGAGTTGATGCAAATATTGGTCGTCTGTGATGGTGTGCATCCACCCCATGGTAACATCTTGCTGAAGCGAACTCTTGCCTTCGTTGCCTCTGGTGCATTGGTTCGACTCCTTCATCCAGCTTGTTTGCTAGCATGCACATGGTCTTCTTGGGTGCGGCCGAAACGACAACAAACTGATGCATAGTGTCCATGTTGATATTCAAGTGTGTGTTGGTGGTCATGCGCATTGTAGAATTTTGTAGAATTTTTCTACAAATTAGCTAGCTCTGATACCATGTAGAAATTTTTCTACAAATCAGCTAGCTCTGATACGATGTAGAAATTTCCCACCTGTAGATCACCTGGTAATGCAATGTACTAAAGCAAAACACTTGATCTAATTCTACAGACAATTTAGTGGAAGCTTAATCAACCATGAGAAACATCAATAAGAACACATATAACTGATAAGAAGGAATCAATCACTCATAACACAGAAGAATTTACTTGGGGAAAGCACCTACCTAAAACCCCATCTCTGTATTATCATACAAGTGGAAATATAGCCAACATTACAAAAAGAATCAGCTCAAAAGCTATCATGCTCTCTCCGCAATACCTCTGCTACTCATAGACAATTAAAGGCCTCTATCTAACCTCTGGTCTACCCTCCAAGCCTCCTATTTCTTTGCACAATTTTGATTGGGGTCCAGTGCAACCACCTGTGTGAATTGGCCTCTTCACACACTCACTAACCTCTGATCCAACTACGCAGTCCTGAAGGAGATAAATCCTCATCATGGATGGGCTTCCTTTATAGGAAAAATATTCATCCAACTGATAGTAGACTATCCCTTCTTTGATCTCAACTGGGTCTTTGTCTGAACTGACATGCATGAGTTATGAATGAGAGAATCTTCAATTATCTGAAGTGCAACAGTTATATGCAAGCATGCATTAACTAACTGAACTTACTTAATTTAAACAAATTGTTTAAATCAATTATAACTGGACTTGACTCAGTTAACTGAGCCAACTAATTACTACTCAAATTAGAACTCATCCTTATCTCTTTAACTGATGGATAAATTCCTCAATTAATAGATAAACTGTTGCATGTCCTCACATAGACTTCAAGTTGGATTTTCCTTAACTAATTAACTCAAGATGAATTAATTAATTCATTTTCGAATTGTTGTTAATATCAAATTCGAATTTTACTTCCTATTTTAGTCCAGGGACCGACTAAAAATAGAAATCCATCCTGAATTGCTAAAAATATAATGCTATTTTTAGCACTTCCATTTTTAGCATTTCTGTTGTCAATTTTCAACACGCATCAACTTGTCAAAATACATGTTCAGCTCCAGTTGGAATTGCTTCTTATCTTCGCCTTGGTGAGTGTTCTGAATGGGTTGGATTTCATGTGTGCGCACAATGACATGCATGTTGCTGAATCCCTTGCATGCGATCAACAACACTGCTCACCATGTCTGCTTCGTGCCAACTACTACGATGGATCTTTAACTGTACGGTTGCAGTTTCATCCGTGAGTGCATGTTTCGCCCACTGTTGTTCCTGGTCCCGTTGCAACTCATTCGTCTATTTGTGTAGCTCCATGTTCTTCCTTGAGTGTTGCTTTAGCACATGCAACTCCTTCTTTGTTCCATTCTCTATCTTCGCGCGATCTTCATGTCACGCTATTACCTCATAGCATGAGTCTCCAAAGTTTCTTTCATCATCAGTGGATCTGCTTGATCTTGCAACTTTGTTCTGCCTTTGTGTTGTCAACAACCTTCCTCTTGCATTCATTGCATTCCTTGTGTTCACTGCATTCACTGCGTTTGTTGTATTCGCTACATTCGTTGCGTCTGCTGATGTTGCTTGCTGTGATATCTTGATGTTCTTGTCTACGAACAACTTGATATCTTCGTGAGTAGGCAAGCTCATAGACATTTGATCGACTGCATCTCC
Source organism: Pinus taeda (assembly GCA_000404065.3). Taxonomy (NCBI): domain Eukaryota; kingdom Viridiplantae; phylum Streptophyta; class Pinopsida; order Pinales; family Pinaceae; genus Pinus; species Pinus taeda. Next base: position 50,377 of record APFE030216210.1, read on the forward strand.
AGGTGTGCTCTGAACGGTGTCTTCGACTTTGCCCTCTTGGAAACCATTGTACCTGCACTGCTGAGAGGCAGATGAACACCTGTAATACCTAGAGACATGGAAGCACTCATGGAAAGCAATATGTCATTTGAAAACCAAACTGAACTTGAGAATTGACTTGCAACATACCTGTGTGACTAATCATGAAGGTTGCGCAATTTCAGCCGGGAGGGTAGGATACTGTCTGCCAAGACTACACAAGGCACAGTCTGGGTTGCTAGGAGACTAAATAACTGCTAGAACTGCGCAATGCATAGTCTAGTCTGGCTGTTGACTGTTGGAATTGCGCAATGCACAATCTCAGCTGGCAACGGCTATAGGCTCAATGACTGCATTGCGCAATTTTCCTCGCCAGCAGTCACTGTCACTCAAGATTGTGCAAAACAATCTTGGGGAATAGTTGTTGGGCAGAAATGCCCATTTCTAGAGAGGAAGGAAGAGCCTTCCCTCTCAGGATTGTGCAATGTCATCTAGTGAGGCAGAGTCTAAGCTAAGGTTGGCCAGACTCGCCGACGAGCAACTGAACGCGAATGTGAATGTGAATGCATGATAATACTAAGTGTAAGCATAAGTGAATGATCATGCATGCAAATGGTGAATGACAGATTCAGAAAACGGAACAACATGCATGTGGATGAGGCGAGTTTCCGAATCAGTGACCATTCGCGAAAAACAGTTTCATGCATGTGACAATAGTGAGATGTTGATGAAAACTAAAACGTTACTAGGACAAGTTAATAGACATGTAAATGACAACAAGTGTTCAAAGAAATCAAGCAAACAATACTCACACAAGCGAAAACATAAAAAGCGATAGAAATGCAACACAAGGCATGGGAAGCGGGCTTACCCCAAAAACAATTGAGTTGAATGTGCCAACTGCTCCTAGATGTGATGTGGGATGTCAGAGCTGCAAGTTTGATGTGAGGGATGAGCTTTGTAGCATCCAGTTGATGAGTTTTGATAACATCAAGGTTGTGACGCGCATGCCACAAATCTATAGGGAAAGCGACACTTGGTGTGAGGTTTCTAAAATGATCCTTGCATAACCTCCAACTGCTAAACATAGATCCTTGAAACAATGGATGCCTTTGCATGCTGCCTTGGGAGAAGCAACCCATGCATGCAAGTTTGTTTTTCTTAGTCCTGGAGGGAACTGATCAACTCAATTGCACATGCAAGAGGTTGTTTGATTGCTTGAAGGAAATGTGCATTTTTGGCTGGGAGCTGGGCTGACTGCTCAGGAGATTTGTGCAATTTCTAGGCATAATAGCTGACTACTACCCATATTTGCACAAATTCTGGGCTGAGTAGCCCTGCTGGGGAAAATTGTGTAATTTTCATTGTGAGTGTTGACTTCCAGAATTGCACAATTCTGGAGCCCAGCAGGCTACCAGTTAGGATTACAAAATTTCTGGATTGAAGCCTGGTTGCCCTCCAGAATTGTGCAATTTCTAGGGGGAGTTTCTCAGCCTGCAACTGGACCAAGTCCGTGTGATCAGCCTATGAGGGGAATGCATCGAGTTGTGACCAACAGGCTGCCTTTGTGCAAGCAAAACATTGAAGTGTGTAAACTTGATTAAGTAAGGCAAGTTGTTGTGAAGGTTGGAAGGGAGGCTCCAAAAAGAATCTAAGGAAAAATTTTGGAGGGTGGTTATAGCCGCTACAACACTTGGCGACACACTAGTAGAAATCCATCTCTCTCAATGGACCTTGATCGTGAAAAGCAAGTCTAACACCTCCGGAAGTATTATTCAGTTCTCAGCTCCTCTTGGTTTCCACAATAACTTGACTGTAAGATGTAGCAGCTGCCAAGCTCTTGGTCGATTGAAACACATTCCAAGACAAGGCAACACAGTTGTTTCGATTGGGGTTGAGGGGCATATTGGTGCACAAACAGTATAGTTGTCAGAGTCTTAGTTTCATCTCTAGTGTTGCGCTGCTGCCAGCAAGCCTAGACAATACTCTGGCAGAGTCACATAGGAACACAAGTATGGCTCCGCTGCCAGCGAGCCTGGTCAGTACCCTAGTGGAGTTACTTGTATCACCTCTCTGCACAGGAAGCCTTTCTCTTATTTTGCCTTATTCTTCTTTCATTTTTTCATTTTTGTAATTGTACCATAGCACTTATTCATTTTAGAGGCGGAAGAGGGATCCCAACTTATTGAGAGAAGAAGAGGTTGTTCCTGTAGAGAAATAGTTTATTATCCCCCTAACGTGCTTGTTAATATTTCCCCCCTCGCCTTACTCTACTTGACTGAGCTGATAAGGATTAACCCTAAAACAACCGACAAGAGTAGGTGATACTAGTTAGCGTGCAAGCGTTGTGTTTTCACCAAGGTTCACTTTGAATAGTATGTATTTTCCTTCGATGTATCATGGACTAAAAAAAACAAGTTCTTCATACAGAGGCGGGATGATAGATAACCAAGTAGTGATAGCAACACAAGGCCTCTTGTACTTTACCCAGCTTGATTCAAGAGTCATACATGGTTTCATGTGAAACTAACCTACGAGCAAAACAAGCAAACTAACAAGCAACAAAGTAAAGAAAGAGCAGAAGCAAAACTGAAAGCAAAGCAAACAAACAAGCAAAAAAACAAACAAACAAAACAAGTAATCAAACAAGCATGCAAGCAAACAACTCAAAAGAAAACACTACTCCTACTCCTAAGCTAACAATGCATGGGTCATCTCACGTGAAGTGATACTTCCAATGTAGCCACTAGTGCATTGATTGACCCAAATTGGTGAAGGCATGGTTCGCGAAAAAGACAGTTGTGTGAACCAACAAACAAGAAAGATGTAACAATAAAGACAAACACACTCCGAGCTTACAAGTGACCACAGAACAAAGATGAGTGAAAGTGCATGACATGCATTATGTGGAGCTGCCATGATGTTGTGCTACACTGCATGCCGATGTTGAGTGTATGCATTCTCTTGACTATGACATGCAAGCAAACATGAGAATGGTAGACCACTTGCGTTGTGCATGTGTGCTTGCTGTGTAAGATTCCTCCAATGCATGAGTGATGGGGTTGTGTAGTTCGAGTAGAGGAAGAGAAATCTAGGTGTTTGGTTGATCTTCAATGCAAAGCAGAGAGTGATGAGGAGCCTTGAGTGTTTCAACAATTTCCTGACCGAAAGTGAAACCAACCTTAGGATAGCGAGGGCCTAACATAACCATCAGCTCAGGCTGAAGTGCCTCGACAATCTATGGGTTCTCAACTTAGTTGACAGATAGATCATTCTAAACCAGTGTCTTAGATAGATTAACAATGGTTGAATCAACATCATGATCGGATGAGGAAATGAATGGATCACAACAACCAAGATCAGAAAATTCAGGATGTTTGTCGACATCCTCATGATTTGATGAAACGAGCATAGGGGTAGCTGAGAAGCAAAGATGTTCACCCTTTGTGTTTTCAAGAAAGATAAATGACAGATTGAATGGATTTTCCCAGGAATATGTGTCCTCTCTGCACTGTAATGACACACTGACATCTGAGGTGTCCTGTCAATGATCAGAAGTAGAAGCAGCCGCAAATGAGTTTCCATAGGAGAAATTAGCAATGGCAGGATCACAAGGGATGTCATGATGAAGCGAATGAGGCACGGTTGGAAGGGAGTCATCCTTCACCACGTGCTCTTCTTTAGATTCCCGCACACACTCATCATGAATGATGGTGCAAGTTGGCTGCATAAAACCAACTCCGTCGACAACTTGATCCTCGTTCACAACAGGTGAGGAGTCCGGAATGGGAGAACACAGGACAGTACAATCTGGAGGATCAACAAAACGCGAGGACGGAGGTCGAGGGAATGAGTCCACGTGACAACCAACATGCTTTCAAGCCAAATATGCATAAAACTCAAGAGTAGGTGGGGTGGGAGAGTGTGACAATTCAATAGAGGCATGTGCATGATCTCCCACATCACTCCGCGATGGTGGAGTTGTTTAATGAGGTGAAGGTGGATAGTCACTTGTGACAGCGACTGTGCATGTCTGTGATTACGTAGCTCCATCACCGAAGTGTGTTGAGCAAGGTTCAGATATGTGAAGAATATACTCAAATCTCCCATAAAGAAATTCCCAATCAATTTAATCTTCAGGAAATCCATATGCAAGATTACAAAAGCATGTGTAAAACTGATCAACAGATTCATCGGGTTCTTTCTGTAATTTCAGAATTTCTTGATCAAGTGCTTCATGGTCAAAGTGATTGAAGGCACAGTCAATCTCTCTGACTAGATGACCAAGAGAATGAATAGATTTGTCGAGCAGTGTGGCACACCAGTGCATAAGGTGCCCTTGAAGCATCTAGATGAACAACACATAGCTCATGTATTCCTCAAAGAGTCCATGTCTTTCGCATGAGCCTATAACATCAACTACGAGCCTAACCAAGGTTGCGTAGCCTCCACCATCATATGTTTCATTAGACAAGTCATCTGAGAGATCTTCCAAGATAATGAAATCGTTTCCATAAGACATGCATTCGCGAAGAGCAACTTCGTAGTTAGTCATGATAGATGTGTAGAGATTCAAAACATATGTGAGGACTCAGCTTGTCATCTGGCCCTCCTTCTAGTGCCAAAATGTTGATGGTGTTGGACCCGCCAACATGTAAGGGGATCTCCTCAGTAAGAAGTCCCAGTTAGACCTCAGACCGTTTGGTGTAGGAGTCCCAGCAGTGGGTCGTATAGCAATGCCTTGACCATGATTTCACACAGAGGCAAGTAAGATAACTCTGTTGGTAGGAAGGGTGTGACCGCTATAGTGATTCAAGGAAGATGCATGAGAGGTTCTAACACATGTGGGTGGACATGAGTGCGCCCCTTGGCAACTTGTAACAATACTCAGCTAAGAAGGGACCACACGTGTGAAGATGCATCACACACTGGAAATCAGGTCAGTCGGCAATCCAAAGTGATGGTTAAACCAACAACACATCTGCAACAAGATTCATATAATTGCATACAAAAAAGTTCATTCACAAATACGTAAGTTAAACAACATAGATTTCTATAGCAACCGAAATAGTCCAACTACAATAACAACATATGCATGAAAACGTGTTGGCTCTTATTATATAAAGAAGTGTAAGTTCCAATCATACAATACATCCATGTGAACCCGCTAGCCCCAACAGTGGAATGTTACAGCCACATCCACCTGCTCCTCCAAAGAGATGTACTAGCTCCGTGCAGTGGAGAAGCCAAAGCACGTTACAATATTGTCCAAGCTCTCTCCAAGATAGTCTTATCGGAAGCTTGGCTGACCAAAAGCCTCTACAATGAGTTGTGATGGGCAATTTATAGCAAAGGGTCGGGTGACAGTTGACATTCCCCTTTGTGATAGTTCATCTACCCTCACGACTCTTCATCTACTCTATGACTGTTACATCCAACTATTGACAAATTATGGGTTGAGCAACCTTGTTGGGGAAAATTGTGCAATTTTCACTTTGAGTGTTGACTACCAGAATTGCACAATTCTAGAGCCCAGTAGGCTGCCAGTGAGGATTGCGCAATTTCTGGAGGGAAGGTTGGTTGCCCTCCAGAATTACGCAATTTCTTGGGGGAGTTGCTCAACCTACAGCTGGACCAAGTCCGGGTGGTCAACCTGTGAGGGGAATGCATCGATCTGTGACCAACAGGATGCCTTTGTGCAAGAAAAACACTGAAGCGTGTGAACTTGATGAAGCAAGGCAAGCTGTTGTGAAGGTTGGAAGGGACGCTCCAAAACGAAGCTAAGGCAAAATTTTGGAGGGTGTTTGTAGCCGCTACAACATGTTGTTGCAGTTTATTCTAATAAAGGAACAAGATGTGGATATTTTGACAAAGGCCTTGTGAAGAGGGAAGTTTGAGTTCCACGGGTGCAGGATAGGGCTGGTTGATAATCCATTTCTTGCTGAGAGGGAGTGTTGAAACAACAAGAAATTCTCAATTTGATTTTTCCTTGATTAAATTGAGAAACTTCGAATTTCCAAATTACCAGACAACTTAGATGATGTTAACTTGTGTTACAGGGCTTGTGTCACCGAATTTACTTAGTAAATTCAAGTTGGAGGAGTTAGAGTTTAGTTTTGCATGTGTGATTACTAATGTGTAGCAATCAAGGCTAGTTATCTCAAGTTGTTTCCAGTTAAACTAGTTCCAACTTTTGGAGGAACTAGTGGAAGGTCAGTAAGGAGTGGGACTTTAGTCAAATTCAATGATAATCTAGTTAATTGGTCAATCAGCCCAAAATATCTAGTGCATGCAAAGAATTTGAGTTACCCAATTGAGGTGGAGATTCCAAGGCAATGTAACATCAGTTGTAGACTATCTTGAGTGTACAAGTGTTGCATGCAATCAGATGATTAGCCTAAAGTGACCGCACAATTCAATTGAGGGAATTTCCTAAATAATAGCGGATAATTCATCAAGGAACAACGCAAGGAAATAGGAGCTCAAGCCGAGGCAAATTTGACTAAGTCTAAGTCAAAGGCCATCAGTGAGTAGAGAGATAGGTTGTGCACTTGCAGGGTGAGCTCAGTTGAGAAAAGCAATTGTAATACATATCTATTTCATTTGATTAATGCAAGAGGCATTGGGTTTTTAGAAAATTTCTTTCCCCATATAATAATACATGTTGCATGTGTGTTATTCCTTCTTACATGTTTGAGATTTTTGTTCTAAATTATGAATTAATGTCTGTAGAGGAGTAGCGTAGATTTATGTCGTTATTTTGATTAAAACTTCATGAGAAATTACAAATCTACAACCTAATTTCTACACATAAATGTGCCATGTTAAGCCCTTTATTCATGGCTCGCATATATATAAAATATAAGGGTGAAACCTTTCCCTTTCAATCCTTATAGTTGTCACGCGAGCCCGTCCTAGCCAACTCAACTCGGGGATAAAATTGTAGCGGATTCGTACCCATAACTACAAGAAATCGTCAGGGACAAGGCGTAGGGGTGACATCAATGACTCTTTTCACCAGGGTGATATCACCCTTCCATGTGGCTCCATACTAGTTGTGCCACATGTCACCTGGTTTCAGGGCACATGGCCCCACAAAATCCCCAAATTTGACTGACACGTGTCCTGCTCCCAAGTTGCCATGTCACCTCGAGGCCACGTCACCTACCATGCTATACATGAGACTCACTAGCCTTATGTTTCATGGTAAAATCTCATTTTGTCATTATAATAGAAGTCAGGGTCCTTCGCCATAATTATGTTGAATGGAGATGCCATATCCACTGTGCCACATCGTCCCAATGGATAAAATCCTAATTGGGTATGCTTTGGTCTCCCTTCGAAAACTCTTGGATGGAACCTCTAGGGTCCATCTAAAAATGGGAAGTGCTTACAAAATTCAATGATTCATATTTAATGGGGGTTTCCCTACCAAGGGACCCACATTGCCACATCACCTCGGTAAATAAATCACGACGGGGTTGGACATGCCTCCAACTGAAATTTCCAAGATAATTGCTTCGGCTTTATATGGAAGTCAATGATTCTCCCACGACATCCAATGGCTTGGATATTTCTCGCATATGCACCTTTATTCACGACAACCGGTCATATACTAATACAAGGGGTCTACCTCTTAAACCTTGGCAAGAGAATTTCAACCCTGTGGAAAATTAACATGTACACTCGAGTTCTCTCCCTCAACGCTTGGTTACAGTGCTTGCTCACATGGGCTATTACGACTAGAGCAGTCAAGCCCTTAATAAGTTCAGCCCCCACTCACTTCCATACGTGTATAGATGTATTATTAGAGCTATCCCTCTCAAACTTTTAAATAGCTTGACCTAGTCTATTATATATATATATATATATATATATATAATAATATATAGAGAGAGAGAGAGAGAGAGAGAGAGAGAGAGAGAGAGAAGGGATTCGGTCCAAATGTTATCCTTCCCGAGCTTAGCAATGCTAAAACAAGGCATGATAGCTAATATTTAACTGCATAACAAAGTTGACAGGGAATTTTCCATTCATTTATACTTAGGCCCATTGGAACAACATAAGGCTCATAATATTTCAGAGATCTATTGGTCTCTTTGGCTTATAATAAACATAAAACCAGATCATGAACACATACAGGGATTCATTCATTCAACCCAAGAACCATACAGGAATTCAACAATCCTTAAGCATGTTTTAAATCACATTCCATAACATATCACAAGCATTATACCAACATACTGAAGCAATACCAAAACAGGATTTAAGGCAACACATCAAACATAGGCTTAACAATAAATGTACAAAGGCTTGAGTATGTGCTTATCTGGTAAAATGTGCTTAGCAACAAAAATTGGGACTTCAACTCTCCACCCAACCTTAGACACACTGCAACCAAGCCTTTCTTGCAGTAATGACCCCCAAGCTAAATTCCAAAGCTTGAGGATGAGTGCTTAAAGGATTAAACCAATTCTACCAGCTGAAACAAGGACTCCAAAGGACCATCTGGATCCACCCACTAGCTACTTGACACAGTCAATATCTCACAGGGTATTCCATAGGTCCACCACCTCCACCCTTCAATTACTCCAAGGAGAATTGTGGCTCTACTATTCCAGGCTAATGTAGGGAATCTAGAGATAACCTCCACCCAAAAATGAATGAGTTAATCCAATGGCTTAACACCTCCACCCTTGACAAATCTTTCACACGGTGGTTCCGCCTAATTTGGGGAATCCATAACCCACTGGCAAAACCAAGAAAACATGCAAAATGGGCTAAAAAACTCTCCTTAGAGAGAGTCCAAGGAACATGCCTCCAATCCGGAGAAAACCATCTCCACCCTCTAATATTATAAGGAATCCAAAGGCTATTGTCAATGGAATCCGGAGAAAACCATCTCCACCCTCCAATATTATAAGGAATCCAAAGGCTATTGTCCTCACCTAAGAGATATTCTTCTACCTCCCAATGTTCAATTGGATGTTTGCTTTTCTCCTTGCATTCAGGTATCGACATAGAGCTTTTTGCCTCTTTTCATCTGCACTAGGACTTTCTTTCTTCCTATATAACATAGTCGCTTCTCCTGCCATTGTCTTCTTTAGATTTTCTCCTCTTATTCTTGTTCAACAGTGCTCTCATGTTTTCTCCATTTTTCTCCATATCAAAATAGTCTATCCTTAATGCATGAGGTGGAATGGATGATAGTGTTTACGATGTGTTCCCTATTCTATGCTGAGGGGAAAATTACGTTATGCTAGAATCCCCTCTCTGTAAGTCCTCCCACTACCATGTTGCAACTTTTTTCGGTTGTGTGGGAAAACACTCTTTTTGCTTGTCCTCGAGTTTGACGCGGTGGTTCGGTCTTTTCTGAGTGGTGGTGGGAATGTTGTTGTGCCAACTCTCTTCCCCATTTCCTATTAGTTGACATCAACTATCCCAACTACCATGTGTTCCATCACCATTAATTTTTGTCCTTTCTTCATTGTGAATTTATCCAAGGCAGGTATTGTTCCTCTATCCTTTCCCAGCTCTATTAACTGATGTGATTAGTCCAATTTAAAGCATACCTACCAATCGTTCATGGTTGTAGTAAACAATTCAAGCTTCCTTCAAAGCCTAAGCAATCTCCTTCCTCAAACTCTAGAATATGTGTCCCAATTGTTAGGAATTTTTAATTATAACCAAAGTATATGAAACATTTACAAATGAAGGGGAATTAGCCTGGGGCTATCATAGAAACCACATCATGATGTCAATATCCAATAGGAGATAACCAAATAGTTATGACTAAATTGTTGTCAAGATGACAATAATTTTGAGTGGGGGTGGATGTTAGGCCCTAAATTCGGTTGAGCCTTTAATTGAGGCGTGTGCCATGTGTGACATCTCCATCACATGATTTGCGATAAAGATATTGCAGGAAATGTGATAGAATTGGATGTTAGGCAAGGGTGCACCAAAAATGAGCTGTCAAAAAAGAAACTTTGGGTTTCCATTAGGCACTTATGGATGGCTTGGTGGCATGGTGGATGTGGACGATTGAGTGCCTAAGTTGCTTGAATGGTGGGTGGAAAAGAAATGATAATATAACATGGGTGCCCAAGGGTGACACAACATACCCTTGAGATGAGTGGTTGAGCACCAAGTATCAAGTCGACCCTAGGCACGATGAGGCTAAGTGATGGGTGCATGTTAGATGAGTTGTAACAAGTCCAATTGAGAGTCATGTTGGGGTGAGTCACCATGAACCTGAGTGGTGGGTGAGAGGGTGAGCGAACTGAATGATGGGAAGATCACGCATAATTGTAACTTTAATGGTGGATGTGTGAGAGAGTCTGAGTGTGACGATGGGAGGTTGGCCCAACCCAAGGCCATACTGTTGGCCCAACCAAGTGGCGTAATAAAAAAGTGTTGAGAAACCAAATAGTGGAACGATGGGTATGAGCGAGATAACGGGGATCAACCCAACCCAAGGTGCACAATGTGGGACAACCTAAGTGAACCGAAAGACATTGTAGGAGAACCACTTGGAGCAACTAAAGAAGAAGATATATAATCAAATGGAGTTGGGAGAGATGACACAACCAATCAAATCAAAGCTGAAGTGGTAGCTTAACTAAAGGGAGGAACAAGTCATAATGAAGACAAGTGAGGGGAATATGAAGAGGGCCAAAGATAGTATATTGAGGTTTATGGTCATGTAGACCCGACTATACCTTGGACCAAACCATAACCGGGCTTAAGCAAACAACAATCGAAGTATGGTGTCGAGCAACCCGAGTGAGGTGTCGAGTGAATCGAGTAGGGTGTAAGAGTGGTTATGTGGTATATATTTTTGGATTTTAGCTATGTATTCCTGCAAATCGGGTCGTTACCTTGGTGGATTATTATACTTGTGATATTGTAGTAAAGTAGAAGGTCAGAGGGCCATTTCCTTATAAGTCTTGTGCATGTGTATGATGATGTTGATGGTGAATTGATGTCTTGCAAATCATGCTTATGTATTAAATTGAATGGAAGTTTAACTGAAGTAGATAAGGAAATAAGATTACTTGCACCATATCGAAGAGTTATGATATTTTGCTAACTAGCTAATGAGATAGAGACTATATAAGTGAAATTATTATGAGGCATAGTCTTGGTGGAATAACTTTGTACTCTATGACATAGAGGTGAAACACATCGATGCCCAATGCTCAAGGGGTCGCAGTGCCCCCATAAGGTTTCATGTAATTGTAGGAGCCCTTGGGGTCATGACAACTATCTCTGTAATATTCCTTCACACTTGCATAGATCCCTACATGGACTTTTTTCCATGCTTCTTTTGATACCACCTTCGTCTGGTATAGTTTTCACCACCTGCTTTGGAATCAATTGTACAATTATCTCCTCTACTTGTATGTAGAGTGGTATGTTGTGATACCACCTATCACGACCCAAGGGGCTCTTATGGTTACAAGGTGCTTTATAACCATAGGATCCCCTTGGGTCATGATAGGTGGTACCTGTGCCTTGTAACCGTAGGTACCCCTAGGGTCATGATAGGTGGTAACACAACATACCATTGTACATAAAAGTAGAGGAGATACATGTATAGTTGATTCCAAAGTAGGTGGTGAAAACCATACCACACGAAGGTGGTATTGAAAGAAGCACATACATAGGTGCATGTAGGGATCCATGCAAGTGTGAAGGAAGATTGTAGAGATAGTTTCCTTTCTTGAAGAATATTGGGTAAGGGTATTTTGTAATCAATTCCCATGTGGGAAAGGGAGTTTTGGTTATTGTTTTTTGGTACAAGTCACATCCGAAAGAAGTAGGTCATGATGGTGAACACAAGATATAACCTAGTGGACTAAGATGAGGTGGTGTTATCAAAGAGGGTCCAAGGTATTGAAAAAATATTGGCATGAATGGTGGAGAGTGTGGAAGGCCATGGAAAAGAGTTTGAAGAGCTTTGAGCAGAGATCCATGAAATTAAGGGAACCATTGAAGTAAGAACCTATTCCATTGATTATGTAGTGAGACAATCCAAGTTCATGAAGATTAGATGAAGGACTTAGAGGACCATGTAAAGTCACTTATGGTGCTCACAAGGGATTAGGAAAACACCATAGCAGTATTGAAGCGGGTCATAGGGAAGATTTGGTCTATTTCATCTATGAAGGTGAAGCGAAAAGAACCGAAAATGTATAACGGGACTAGAAGTGCTAACGTGCTTGGAAACTTCTATTGGGATGTAGAGAAAATGCTAGAAAAAATGAAGGGTTGTTCTAAATAGATGAAGAACCATATATCTCATAGGAATAATGAACCTTTGGTGGAGAAACTGAGTTGAGGACTTAGTAGTTGGTTGCCTCACATATATGATTGTGACTTGGACAAAGTTGAAAGAAGCTTTGTATGCACAGTTTGGACTAGGGAATCAGGAGTGGGTGGTAAGGGATCGTTTCAGAGATTTTAAACATACCGAGAATATCTAGACATATATCAAGGAATTATTGCATGTCATGTTGGAACATAGGAATATGCATGATAAGGACATGATGTATGCCTTTATAAACAATCTCCATCCATGGGAAAAATGATAAGTCATGAAGCAAGGAGTCCAAACTCTTATGGCATCTATCACCATATAGAAAAACCTTGATTACTAGACAGATGGGAAGGATAGGGAGGTAGAGTGGGGTGATAAGAGCAAGAATAAAAATAAGGACTAGGAGACGGGGAAGAATTACAAATAAGGAAAACCAGCAAGTGCATCCAAGGAGAAGAGGCCCATATCTTGTTGGGTCTATAGAGAGGATCACTTGGCAAGAAATTACCCTATTAAGCAGAAGGTGGCTACTTTGGATTAGAAATAGGTAGCTAAGGTAGGGATGTTACGAGTACTAGGAGAAGTATCTTCCTACAAGAAGAAGGTAGGAGATAAGGGTAAGGGAGGGACCCAATTGCAGTTTTTTGGAGTAGATATGGGAGGCATTCAAGTGATAAATGTGGTTGAAAATGGAGCTATCCACAAGTTTGTGAAGGAATAAGTAGCAAGCAAGCTTAGTCTTAGGGTCAAGCCCAAAAAGGTCGCCATTAAGGCTATCAACTCCAGAGAAATGTAGGTGATTGGTTCATTTCATGATGTACCTATCTGCATGGGAGATAGGCAGGGAAAGGTGGACCTTATGAAAGTGCAACTTGATGATTATGACTTGATGTTGGGGTAGGAGTTCTCGATTGATGAGAGAGTTATCCTTGTGCCTCATATGGGGCATATGTTCATTCTATCAAGCCTTAATTTGATCATAGTGAAGGCTCAGAGAGGAGAATGAAATACAATAGTGAGGATGGCCACTATCTTCGAGAGTGAACAACAGTATTATGGAGCTACATGTGGAGAGTTGAGCAGTAGTGATGTAGAGTATGTTCTCTCATGACATGTGGATATTACGTCAACTTTAACATGCATGATAAAGAAGTTGGAGAAGAGGACAAATAGATTAGAGAAAAAACGAGATACTAAGATGGTAATAGTGGTTCATAGATGTGACCAAGGAGGTTTGCCTTCATATGTTGAGGCCAATGAGGGAGCTAGTTCGTCGACATTGAGCTTGGGAAGTGTTATCACATTTTTAGTCACTAGTTTTAAAAATGCTGGCAATTTCAAGGTAAGTGATGATTACTAAAAATAGTTTTAAAAACGATGACAGTTTCAGTGTCAACGTTGGGTTGTAATAAATAGGGTTGAAATGCTAACAGGTAGAGTATCAGTGCTATTATAATATTTGAAAACAAAAATGTGTTGATAATTAAAGAAGCATTGAAAATTTCTAAAGGCAATCCAATTAAACTCCGAAAACCGGAATATCAACGCCAAAGTGAGAAATTAAAATTTTTATGCCAAAATAATGTGTTGATGGGGCACACGTTAGCAAATGAGTGAAAATATGTCGAGTGAGTGGTGATGAGTCAGATGGTCATATGACAATATTGGTATCTGGTTCTGTCGTCGAGAGGTAACATCCAGTTAAAAAGTTATGATTTCACAAGAGAATTTTATGTAAGCACCAAGTAAGTTGATAATACGTTTTAATCATTACCGCACTATAAAATCATTTATTTTAAATGGTTCAACCCATATGATGATGGTTAACTATTATGTGTTTATGCCAAAGATAAAAGTTGTTGTTATCATGAAGACCAACGATCGAATCCCTCTTCCAGTTCCAGTGTTAACATTTTATGGTGTGAACTATGGGAAGAAGTGGAAAATTACACAGAGGCAAACCTAAAGCACTTGATTTGCTCGAGGTTTATCCAGAGATTCGACTGCGTTTTTAGGAAGCAAGTTGGGAGAATTTTTTCTCTCGTTGTGTAGGCTACCATGATGGAGTTTCCAGAGCTTTTTCGAAGGCTTTGATGGTAAATAAGTTAGTGTTGGAGGAGTTTCATTTCATGTCACTGAGGGGTTAATTACAGAGTTCACAGGCCTCCCTGCCAATGGAGAAAGAGCCTTCAAGAGCCATTTTCTAGCTAGAATTGATGTGCCATTATTTCTAAAGAATGAGTTTAAAGACAAGGGTTGGTGTTCAGGAGTTCAAAGGTCTTATTTGAAGGACAAATGGCATTGTCTTCTACAGATTACCTAATCTTGTTTCACATGTGAAGGATGCTAAAATCAGGTAAACCTCTACCATTTCTGTTTCTAGCTCACATAGCAAGTCAATTAAGGATAAATCCTCCCTATTTCCTATTGGAAATTCTGAAGCATATTTATTATAGGGTTAGGGCCATACAAAATGCATCTACCCATTTTATATATCATAAAAGTCTGCTTAAGTTGTTAATTGAGAGCAATTTGAGAAAAGATGGGAGGACTTGGGAACATTTAATGTTTTAGCGAGGCTTTGAAACTCAAATTGTAAAACCGAAAAGGGGTAGGAAGAAAGGGAGCAAAAAGAAAGTCAAGCAACCCAAACCTAGAACAAGGGACATCATTTGTGCAAACAAGAAGCCAACAAAAAGAAGAATTAGCTCCTCAGTTCCCGAATTGCCCAAGGTGTACACCCGAAAAAGTGATAGGTTGAGGAAAATAAAGGATCCTCCTTCTCCCATTGTACCACTACCTATAGACATAGAGGAATCATAACAAAGATGCCATTTTTAGCAGGAACACAAGGCATAAGTTCCAGAAAATCAGGCATAATATCAGTCAACGTTTTTTACCCATTTTCTAGCAAATGTTTTAGCAAATTGTTGCAATTTAGATACATATATGTTTAAAATTATGTATCATGTGTATGTATTCGACATATACTCTTTATCTCTTTCTCTTTAGAAGATGTAATTAAACTGCATACTAGAAACTTGTTGTTAGTTTGTAATTTTTTCCATAAAGACAAGCTCTGTAGAATGAAGAAGGGTTCATTTTTTTTAAATCAGACCCGGTGTCTATTTTTTTTATATTGATAAAACTTCTTGCAAGCAGTATTACAGAATTTCAAAGATTCACGTGTTAAAGTTTTCCAGTCAGTCTCCTATTGTGTTTTTCCTCCTTCTTAGTCAAAATTTGAATCCATAGATCTTCAATATTTGAATAAAGGTTATGAATCAAAATCCGATGTAAATTCTCTGTTTCAAATCACTCAAATTTCTTATGTGTTTTTCAACTTAAATGTCAATTACAGAAATCAGATGGTTACTATGTTTTTTGATGTTTACTTCTCTTATCTCCTACCATACCTCATTAATGATTTGTCTAAGAAAACTGCAACTATCTTTCCTTTGTCAGACTGGTTTGTACATCCTGTAGCTAGTGTCTTTGTGTTAGGGACTCCATGCCCAATGGTTTTACCTTCCCTTTCCAAACCAATTTCATATTATCCAATTAGATCTAGGCATTGTTTTAAGTACATAACCAACCAAATTTGACTAAGTTATAGAAGAGATCCCCCTTGGCATTGAAAGGGATAGATTTCGATTCAAATATTGGTTAGAGGTTACCTCAAAGTTTTTCCCCACAACCAGGGTTTTCTCTGAGTGATAACATGAAGTTAGCCACGGGTCCTTGAGCTCAAGAAATTTGTCGAGGATGCAAAAGGTATGATAGGGTCATATCCTCCTTTGCTAACTTACATGATAAGGAAGTATGAAGGAATGCTTCTGGGAGAGATGATGGGAGATGAGGGTAGAGGCCACCATGACCAACACTCCTTTTTATCACATTGAGCCATAAGGAGATGGCTCAAGGTTGTAATTGGATGGAGAACAGAGATCATGGGGATGCCTAGGGTGGAACCTCTACATTAAGAAGACTAATGAGCTGAGATGATCTAAGGTTGATGTTATTGCATTTTGAAACATGACTTCTTATGGAGCTAGGTGTGATGATTATATTAACTACCTGATTAGCAAAATGACATGAGGGGATCCAACACGGTGATATGAAGGGGTAATTTCCAAAGATGTAGTCAAAAACATCATCTAGAGAGGCTACATCATGATGTTGATATCCAATGGGAGATGACTGAAGGGTTATGATTGGACTATTGTTGGGATGATAATACTTTTGAGTGGGGGAGGATGTTAGGACCTAGAGTTGGTTGCACATTAAACTAGGCGTGATCCATGGGTGAAATCCCTATCACATTATTTGCGAAAAAGATATTGCAAGGAATGTAATGAAAGTGGATGTTGGGAGAGGGCACACCAACACAAATGTGTCAAAAAATTAACACAGGGTTTCCATTTGATGCTTTTGGATGGCTTGGTGGCCTGAGGGAAGTGGAAAATCGAGCACCCAAGTTGACCGAATGGTGGGTGGAAAAACTATGATGAGATAAGATGGGCGCCCAAGGGTGAGAATCGAGTAGCATGTCAGCCTCAGGCATAATGGGGCCAAGTGATGGGTGCATGTGCAATGAGTTGAAATAAGTCCAACGAGGAGGCATGTCATCACGAGTTACCATGAACCTGAGCAGTGGGTGAGGGTGTGAGAAGACCAAATGATGGCAAAACACAAATTATCGTAGCTTGAGTGGTGGACCCACAAGAGGAGGCTGAGTGGTATGATGGGAGGTTGGCTCGAACCAAGGCCACATCATGGGCCCAAACGATGGGTGGAACAATGAAATATTGAGCGACCAAATGATGGAACGATGGGCATTAATGACACGATGGGAGTCGAACCAACCCAACATGCACAATGTGAGCTAACTAGAGTGAACTTAGGGGCATTATTTGATCCGAACTTAAATAGGAACACAAAAAAATTACAAATATAAACATATATATAGAGATGCGACATCAATAACATTTCATTTCATTAATATCAAATGCTGAAATAAGCTTACAAATAGAATGGAAATAAACTAGCTCGGGCGATGGTAGCTTATCTTTGAGAAGAGATGTGGCAGCTACATGCCTCTGAACTATGTTATAATGAGGCTTAAAGTCCTATTTATTATTGATAAACAATGGAAAACCCTAAACATCCAAAAACTTAACCCTAGGAGATGAAGTGCCAGAACTATGGGCCTCGCTTGGGTAAATTGGTATATCAACTTCCCGAGTTCATAACTTTGGCATACGATCTTCATTTGACGTGCACAATACCTCGTTAGAAAAATCTATCCGAGGAATACAACTATTAATTGAAATATGTGCGTCAAAAGCTCATGTTTGCCTCGATTTTCCCAAAAAATGTCGTTTAGGGCACAAAATGGCTCGAAAAGTTTAGGACCTGAAAAAATGCCAAAAATAGTAAAATGTGCTACAATTAAGGAAATTGAAAGAGATAGTGGTGGGGATCCAAGTGGAACAAACTGGTGGCCACAAACATCCACCTGGATCATTCCTCCCCCTTTAGGAAGCAATGGTACCCATTTCATTGAGTGCCTCCATGAGATGGGGAAACTTTTGTTGAACTTGGTCCCCAGTGAGCCACTTGCCTTAGTGCGGGAGTAGGCCAGCTTTGACAACCCAATATAGTTGGATCTTCTGTTGGCGAGTGTTCTTGATCTGTGTGTCCATAATTCGATCAGTTGTGGCCTATTCCATCCAGTCCGGGTTTAACTCTATTGGTGTGAGTTGTTCTACAATGTCTGGTGTGTGCAATAATGGTGGGAAGTATGGTTAAAGGTGGTCCACATTGAACACTCGGTGCAAGCCAAGGAACGGGGGAATGTTGAGCTCAACAACATTGTCTCCCACAACCTTGGTAATGGTGTAAGGACCATATCGGAGTGGTATGAGCTTCCGATCGGATCCGGTAAGGCATTCTTTCTGTAAATGCAACCAAACTTTTTCGCCAACCTGAAAATTATGTGGCACTTGATGTTAATCATGTTGCTGCTTGTACTTGGAATTTGACATTTCCAAGATGTCATGAACCTTCTGGTCGATGTGTTGTATGTGTTCAATAAATATGGTCGCTTTATGAGCCTTAGACAATACATGTGTGGATTTTTTCTGTGTAGTCGCATGAGGCATGGCAACATTAATCAGACACAATGGTTGAAATTCTAGACCCACTTGAAAGGGACTGCAACCAATCGAGTTATGGAGAACTTGGTTTTAATTGTGTTGCACATAGGGAAGACTCTCATCCCAAGTTCATGGACACTTGGAGTTGTACATGCGGAGTATGTGCACTATCATCCCATTGACAACCTCTGTATGGTCATCAGTCTTGGGATGGAAGCCAGTCGACTTGGTGAGCTTGGTGTCCCATAGTGTCCAAAGGCTTGACCAAAATGTGCTCAAGAACCTGCTATCCCGATCTGATATAATGGTCTGCAGGACCTGTTGTACCTCTAAGATAGTAGTAGGTCAGCTACCAATGCCAGAGCATCTAAAATAATTGTTTTGGGGTTCTTGGTTTTAGTTTTGGAAGACCAATGAGTGAAGACAGATTTAGAATTGAAATACTCAATCCTTTGGATAATATTAATATCTCAACAAAGGGTTGCTATAAAACTTTACACAGTGATATAGATCAAATAATGGTGAGAAGAAGACAAAAAATAATATGATTATCACAATTTCTAGACTGTAAAACAGAACAATCATAAGTATGAAAACCTTCTAAACTACGTTCCAAAGATTCAAGGCAATATACTTAAGCTTACAAAAGATGTTGATGATTTATTGATTAGAGGGGATTAGCTAAATAGACAGTTCATTAATCCATTATCTTAATAGATGATCACTTCAAGAGCTTATAGGAATAAATTGAGACACAATTATTCCTACCTAGATATCTCTATAAGTCATAAGCATATGAAGAAAAACATAATGATTGATAACTGGAAAAACTTATAGGATAACACAAACTGTGTAAAACCAAATTCAGAATCCTCTGCTTTGTATTAAGGTTCCAGAAAGACTGAGTACATCAAGTGTCTACAAAAGCTTCCTTCAAAGGTGCAACCAGGTTCAAAGTAGAATGAAAAATCACGACTTAACAAGCAATGAACAATGAACCTTGAACCTTGAACCCTTAACAACTCGAGAAGAGAGTTATTTATACAATAATGAAACTAATAAAATATTCTAAAATTGATTAAGATTTATTCTAGGAAAGGAAAGATCTTCATGCAAGAAGATAGGGGCAGTTATTGAACTGCTTCTTCCTGTCCCTTTTATTCAGGTTGTTGGTAAGCCCCAGAAACGAGTAACTATATGGGCTCATTTTGCCTATTATTTCCATTTAATCCACCATTCTCCATAGTTTTGTGCATGTTTTTAAATATATTTATGTCAATTGAGTGAATGGGGATAGTCACTTTGCCACATAGTCTAATGAGTGTTTATTGCAGATTTTTGGACAATTTTTGGACAAGGACCAGGCATTTATGAGCAGATTAGCATCCAAACTCGAAGAAACAAGGCTGAGGACTTATAGGAGGGGTGTCTCCTGCATTAATGATCCCTTCTTCAAGTTCTCCGCCAGCAGCTCGGAGTTCAAAGGCCACCACATCGATGATTCCAAGGGGCAGCCGAGCAACTCAAGTGGGGCTGTTGTTATCTCCAGTTTTAGGCAGTCGAGTTCCTTAAGTTTAGGGGGACTGTTGGGGGTCCTCACTTGTATAAATAAGAAGGCTTCAGGGCTCAGTAGGTTAGCCATTTCATAGTCTCTTTTCACACTTTTGTGCAGTATTGTACTCAGCTCATTTTCGAGCTCCTTTTGCAGACAGTTTTGTGATGTAACTATTATTTTTTGATCAATGAAGATGAATCCATCTTTGAACCAGAACTGATCCTTTCTAGAGGGATGAAGCTCTTGGGTTAGGGCCCAACCCAAGCTGCCCAACACCTCCTTTGTATATTTATATGTTTTTTTCTTGCATTCATAAGCTGATTTCTGTTGTTTAGGATTGATCTTGCTTTGGTAAAATAGGTTGCTTTTGATGATTAAATTAGTTGTTCTTGCTTCAAATTGGTTAAGTAGTTTGTGGTAGTAACAAAGAAATATCCAAAAGGGCTACCAGCAGGCCTTGATCCCCTTTCTTCCTCCTTGGGACCATGAATTGAGGACAAGGCATTACTGCTGCCACCAAAAACACTGTTTTTTTCCCTTTCATGCAATTGCTAGTGTGATGTTTTGAGTTGGAGAAGTTGATATTTGTTTGGATTCACATGGTTAGACCATTTATTTTTCATTTACCATGGCTTTCTCACATAATTCCTATTCATAAAATTTTGTTCAGCACTTTTCTGTTTTTAGGTCAAATTAGACAAACTCTATTTTTTTTCGGTTCTTGCTTGGGTCAATCTTAACTAGTAGGTGTGCAGCTCACCTGAAAAACATTCTAGCTTGTCATCATTCCACAACACAACCTGTACTAGCTCATCTTTTGCAGAATCCTTCGCTCATTTACCACATTTCGCCAAACTGTCCTAATTTCTGCATTTTTTTCACAAAGTCGCTTTCTTACCTTTTAAGCAAGTCCAACCCTCTCCTTCATTCCTAATCCTCATTAACAGAGGCCTAGACCCTCCAACACCTTCATCCAGCCTTCATTTCCTTTTTCCCACCATTTTTCCACCTTCAAACCTCCAAAAATCACTTTCAACCTCCTCCTGTAGAACTTCTTATAGATCCCCTGCTGCGTCTTGTAGAAGTTCATGCGAGCAATTTTTCGAAGTTTGATCGTAATGGAAATCTCTAGAAGAGTACTAGGGACTTCTTAGGACCCCTCCACACCTTCCTCACCATCTGCAAAAGCCATCTCCATGCTCCTTTGCCACCAAACCTCTGCACAGTCACAATTAGTCAAATTACAAGCATAATAAATCAGCATAAAAATACTCAAAATTGCAAAAAGATGATTTCTTTCCATTTCTCTTTAGAAGTAGCTTGAATAAATACAATTTACCTTTCTAGTAATCAATAGCACCCATTTCAGTACTTTCCATCTCTTTTCTTGCACGATTAGGGTTTGTTAGGGTTTGCTAGGGTTTGAGTTCCATTTCAGTTTTCATTCTCTCTCTGCAAGTAGAATAGCCCCTGTAGAATTAGTCTTCTGCCATCACAGTAAAAGCTTCTTCTGAGAACTCATACAAGTTGGCTTGAGCTCCTAGCAAACTTGTGCCAGCTGATCAAGTGACAGCCTGCAGTAACAACTTGTACTTGTGCATACAGCATCGTCGCTTCCAAGTTTGTTACGAACTACCGGGTTGATAAAAGTAAAGAAGGGAGCCCTAGGAGTTGCAACATTATTGCTGCAATACTGGAGCTCACCACTCTTTTTGGCGCTATTTCCAGGGAAGCGTCAGAGCATTTGTGACTACTACTTTTCTTCTATTTTCTACTGCAACATTCTGCTAAGTAGTTCATTTCAGCAAGCATAGATTAAACATTTCCTGCTTTCATTTCAATTCTGCAAATTCATTTTAGCAAGCATAGATTAGACATTTCCTGTTTTCATTTCAATTTTGCAATTTCATTTCAGCAAGCATAGATTAGACATTTCCTGCTTTCATTTCAATTCTGCAATTTCATTTCAGCAAAAGTAGATTAGACATTTCCTGCTTTCATTTCAATTCTGCAATTTTCATTTCAGCAAGGTTTATTTTAGTTAGCTGCAATTTGTTGTTCAATACATTTCAGTTTTTGCAGGTATAAGCAGAAAAAGAAACACAAAAATTCAAAAAAGATATTTCCTTTCATGCCTCGTAGGAATAGAGACAATTCAAGAAAATTCCTACCCAACACCCCCAACACATCATTGAGTCACCCTTCTCTCTTCTTTGGTGGCAGTGATCAAGAAGATCTTATAGGTGAACCTCCAGAGATATACGAAGATCCTAAAACAAAAAAAGAGCGAAAAAACATTTCTCCTAAGACCATGGCTGAAAACAGAAACGTTAGAGGGAATGGGGAAAGAATAGAAGGTACCTTTCCTATCCGGGAGACCAATGGGGACACAAAAATGAAAAACATAAGTCCTTCAACCCTACCTCACTTCCATGGACTAACTACCGAAGATCCTGATACTTTCTTATTTGAACTTGTTGTTCTCTGTCGAACCTATCACTATGCAGAAGACAAGCAGAAGTTGAAGTTGTTTCCTTCTACCCTCAAGGATGCAACCTTGCACTGGTTCATGGGGTTACCTGGAGACAATATCACAACTTGGGATTAGATGCAGCAAGCCTTTAACAAGAAATATCGAGACTATTGCAAGTCAAAGGAAACCAAGGAAGAAATCTTCCATATGACCATGGGTAGTGATGACTCTTTAGAAGACTATGAAGAGAGGTTTCAACTCAGTTATAAAAGGGCCAAGTGCACACTTGACCCTGAATCTCTGAAGTTGGTTATGCTCAGAGGAGTCCCTGAAGACCTTCTAGATACCCTCCATTTGCTGGTTGGGGGAGACATCTATCAACTACCTTATGATGACATAAATATTGTGTTTAGAAACCATTCCAGGTCAGCAAGGAAGAGAGGTAGGGGACGTCAACCATTAGCTAGTACATCCTCATCCAGCTCATCCCTTAGAAATGAAATTGAAGATTTCAAGAGCGAGGTAAGGCAGACTCTTGCCATGCACATGGATACCTTGCATATCAAAAGGAAACAAGAGGAAGCCGAGATAGCTCTGGCCAACTTCTGTCGTAGGTGCACGAGAAAGCACCCTAGGAACGAATGCCCACTGCACTCTATAGAAGTGTGTGTAGTCTGTGAACAAGACCATCCTACGAATCAGTGCCCTTCCTTGCCCGGAATCGAAGATGCATATCAAGGGGCTGAGGGCGCCATTGAA
The DNA here is from genome assembly GCA_000404065.3 of Pinus taeda. Taxonomy (NCBI): domain Eukaryota; kingdom Viridiplantae; phylum Streptophyta; class Pinopsida; order Pinales; family Pinaceae; genus Pinus; species Pinus taeda. The sequence continues at coordinate 73,662 of APFE030216210.1, forward strand.
CCACTCTATTTCATGAACCAAAGGAAGCCACATGGGCCCAGACCTTACCAGCAAGGAATGCAAGGGGCCTCCCAAAGCTATTACAACCCCAATCAAGCCACTTCCATGCCTTCTTGGGGTCCCCCTGCTCATCTTTCCTGGTCCACACCCCCTCCTTGGTCATATCCTCCTCAATAACACGCCCCTCCAGTTGCTCATTCGTTTCATCCTTATGCTCAGCCACAACCTCAGTGGAGTGCACCTCATCAGGGGTGGAGGCCCTAGTATAACTCTCCCCCCGCTCTTTTGCCTCCACCACCTGCTCAACCTCAACCATTACCTCTTACTCCTCCAACACAACCCCAAATACCTGCTCAACCGAACCCGAACCCCAACAATAGACAGGCCCAACAGGTATATAATGGGGAAACATCATGCCCGACCTATGCTGTGGAGATTCAGGAGATTAACCTACGATCTGGGAAGGTTCTCCCAAATAGCCAACCTCCTCCTAAGAAGGATGAGAAAGAAAAATAGGAAAGTGAACCCAAAGTCATTCCACCCTTTCTTGAGAGACTAACTGGAACCACCCAACCAACCCAAAAGAAACTGAACTTCTGGGAGAACTGAAATAGTTATGTGTAAAAATACCCCTTCTCCAAGCCATAAAGGATGTGCTTATATACAACAAGATGATCAAGGAGAAGTGCTTCAAACACCCAGGCAGGCGAAAGAGAGATGCCCAATTATCAATGTCATAGGATAACTGTCTGATCTGATGTTGGCGCAGGTAATTTGTCCGAAATATCTAGACCCTGGGAGTCCTGTAGTTGATGTCCACATCAATGGCACCATAATACCCCATAACTTGATTGATCTAGGGGTTGCTATTAATATGATAACCAGAGACACTATGCTCAAACTCAACCTTCAGGGTTCCCTAAGAAAGACCTCAACAATACTACAGTTAGTAGATCGCTCCACCGTGACCCCTGAGGGGATTGTGGAAGATGTCATGGTCTCTATTGATTCCTGGGAGTACCTTGCTGATTTCCTGGTTCTTCAACCAAAGGCAAAGCTCACTGGGTATCCTCTCATCTTGGGAAGTCCTTGGTTGGCTACTGCAGATGCCTACATCAACTGTCGAGCTAGGAACATGACAATCAAGAATGGGCATATGTCCAAGCAGCTAGTCCTCTATCCCCCTGCCCAACCTCTGCTGGAACATGATTTACCCCCCTAGTTAGAGGAAGATGAGGATGAAGTCTACTCTGCACCATTATGTACAGTAGAAACTACCATGGGGGGTCCACAAACCGAGGATGATCTTATTGAGAACTTGATCCAGAATCCACTCCCTAGTGTGTTGCCCTTAGAGGAGCTGGTGGAAGAAACCCAAGCTAATCCTCTAGTTGATCTCTGTGTGGCTGATCCAACCTCCCACCGAGTCAAGAATGTGGAATTTGGACTAGAAAAAACTTTGAAGATCAACTCATCCATGTCCACCTCTCAGGAGAAAGAACTGTGTAGCTTATTGAAGAATCACTTGAATGTTTTTGCTTGGAGTTATAAGGAGATGAAGGGAGTCCACCCTTCCATCTGTACCCATCACATTTAAATTAAGGAGGATTGTAAACCAGCTAGGCAGCCTCAAAGGAGGATGAATCCAGCTGTTAAGGACATTGTCAAAGAAGAACTGCAAATGTTGTTGGATGCAGGATTCATCTACCCCATATCTGATAGCAAATGGGTTTCTCCTTTGGTGCTAGTGCCAAAGAAAAACGGGAAGTGGAGAATCTATGTAGATTATCGGGAACTGAACAAGGCCACCAAGAAGCACCATTTCCCTTTGCCTTTCATAGATCAAGTGTTAGATGGCCTGGCAGGGAAGAATTTCTTCTCCTTCCTAGATGGGTTTAGCAAGTACAACCAGATCCAAATCAGCCCGAAAGACCAAGATAAGACCACTTTCACTTGTCCATGGGGTACTTTTGCATATCGAGTCCTTCCTTTTGGGTTGTGCAATGCTCCCACCACTTTCTAGAGAGCAGTAATGAGAATATTTGCTGAACTCGTTCATGATTCAGTGGAGATCTATATGGATGACTTTACCCCTTATGGTTCTAACTTCCAGGAAGCTTTGAATAACCTAGGAAAAGTTTTAGCCAAGTATATTGAAATGAACCTATCCCTCAATCCTGAAAAATGCAAATTCTTGATGACTGAAGGGACCATGCTAGGTCATACAATTTCTCAGCAAGGATTACAGGTGGATCCCAACAAGATTGCTATCATCCAAAGGGTCCCACCTCCTCAAAAGGTAAGAGATGTCGGAGTTTTCTAGGCTTAGCAGGGTATTTATAGAAGATTCATTAAGGATTTTGTAAGCTAGCCTCTCCATTGTTTGGTCTTTTGGGGAATGATGTTGAGTTTATATGGACTGACAACTGTCAAGAGGCTCTAGATGCCTTGAAAGGTAAGTTGGTAACTGCCCCAATCTTGAGAGGTCCAAATTAGGCCCTACCTTTCCACATTCACACAGATGCCTCAAATAAAGTGATAGGAGCAGTCTTAGGGCAAGTTGAAGAGAAGTTGCCTTATGCCATATATTTAGTCAGTAAAAGCCTGTCTAAGGTAGAATTAAACTACATTGTAACTGAAAAGGAGCTCCTAGCTGTAGTCCATTCCCTAAACAAGTTCAGACACTTCATCACTGGCTATCAAACATTCGTACACACCGATCATGCTGCAATTAGGTATTTGATGAATAAACCAGATCTAAATGCTCGTATCATTAGATGGTTACTTTTATTGCAGCAATTTGATTTGACTATTGTTGATAAGCCAGGTAAGGAAAATGTTGTTGCTGATTTTCTGTCTAGACTAGAACTGCCTGCAGGTGAAGAAGGAATGGTGGATGATCAAATGCCAAATGAACACTTATTTGCTATTTCAGTACTCTCTCCATGGTTTGCTGATATAGCAAATTACTTGGTTTCAGCACAGTTTCCGCCACACCTGTCCTCAAAAGAGAAGAGCAAGATCGTGAGGAAAAGCACCCCATTCACTTGGATTGGGGGCAATCTTTTCAAACTTGGCCCATATCAGATTTTGAGGCGATGTTCAAGGGAAGAGGAAGTCTTTGACATCCTCTTAACTTGTCATGATGGGCCATGTGGGGGCCACTTTGCAGCAAAGAGGACTGCTTTCAAAATTTTGCAAGCAGGTTACTATTGGCCCACTCTTCATCAAGATGTTAGGAGATACATCAGCCAATGTGACCAATGTCAAAGGATGGGGAAACCAACTCCAAGGGATGAGATGCCCCTGCAACCTCAAGTGACTTTCGAGCCATTTGAGAAGTGGGGCATGGAATTTGCGGGTCCTATCAACCCTCCTTCAAAACAGAAATCTTACATCATTGTGCGTACTGATTATCTGATAAAATGGGCAGAAACAAATGCGATCAAAGCAGCGACAGAAGAAAAAGTAGCTGATTTTTTAAGGGAAAATATCTTCTACAAGTTTGGCTACCCAAGAGAGTTAGTTAAAGATCAAGGGAGTCAGCTTACCTCCAATTTGATTGAAGACCTGCTCACACACCACAAGATTAAGCACAAAACTTCCACCCCTTATCATCCACAAGCAAATGGACAGGTGGAAGTCACCAACAAAGCTTTGGAAGGGATTTTGACTAAGGTAGTGAGCAACATCAGAAAATATTGGGCAGATCGATTGGTTGAGGTCACCTGGGCCTATAACACCACCTGGAAAACCACCACAGGGTTTACACCCTATGAGCTGGTCTATGGGAAGAAGGCTCTGCTGTCAATAGAATTTGAATATAGCACATTAAGGATGACAGCACAGCTGGACCTAGATCTTAGCCATGCACAAAAGGAAAGATTGCTTCAATTAAATGGATTGAATGAACAGAGAATGCAAGCCCTAATCCACTCAAAGGTAGTCCAACTTCAGAGAAAAATATGCAATGACAGACACCTCAAAGAAAAACAATTCCAGCAAGGAGATTGGGCGTTGTTGTATGATTCAAGATATAAGGATTTCAAGGGCAAACTGAGGACAAGATGGCTGGGACCCTATACAGTAGAAAAATACAATGAAAATGGTTCAGTCCTTATCCAATACATAGATGAAGAAGCCATCCCTATGCTCGTTAATGGGCATAGATTGAAGATCTATAGGAAGCCCCTATCCAAGCAGGAGTTTATTGAGAATTTGGGAAAAACAATGTTGGTAGTGGAGCAGGTCCCTGTCTCCACTCCACCCACACCCTAAAAAAAAAAGAAGACAAAAAACAGAAAGAGGAATAAAAGATCCCTGGGCAAAAACCTCTTAGAGGCACCTAGGGCAGGCAGTGAGGGTGAAAACCTCCTGGAGGTGCCCCAGCTATCTCAAAAAAAAAAAACTAACTTCTTTTAGATGAATTGCAGGTTGTAGGAGGGTCACACAAGAGAGAAAGACAAGACCAGGCTGCATGCACCCTTCATAGTTTATCCCTCCATTGTTGTTATCCTTTTCCAGGCCTCAGTCTGATTTGTTCTGAAAATTTCGCATCCTACAGGAAGCTCTGTGTATTCTACAAGAGGATCTTGTAGAAATTACAGAAAGGCCAAAATCAATTTTAGAGAAGAACCTGAGGGTTGGAAATTCGTCTAGAAGGCCTGTGAACCTCCCTACCACCATCCATCCACCTAACTCTCCATGTCATCTCTGCACACCCGCATTTCCACTCGGTTTTTCCTTTCCTTGCACAGACAAAATACATAAATTATGTATTTTTCCACTTTGAAAACACAAAAGAAAATGACAAATAAAGTAGCATCGTTCTTTTTGCTTATTCTTACCTGATACTTTCGAGCTGCTATGTCTTCCATTCAAAACATTTGTCAGCTATCTTTTTAAGCCTGCTCAAGCATCAGCCTGAATTTCAGAAGGTGAAGCAGCTACAAGAAATCCTTTAGGATTCTTGTAGCAACTGATCCCTTTGAAAAACAAACTCCAAAGACAGGATCAACGCAGCAGGATGTATGAAGCACGTAAGGAGCAGATCTTGATCAAGGAATCATCAACATAAGGCAAAGGTTGAGCACACAAAGCACCAGCAGCAACAGCAACGAGGAATTGAGGTGCCAAAGTCCGAAGTATGCATAGCACAACAGTGACTAAGCAAGTAAGTGGCTAAACCTATTCCTTGATTTCATGAATACTATTTCAAAACTTCATGAACTATGGGAATGGTCATGATTAAGCGGACTTGATGGCCAGCTAACTGGCCAGCCTCATTCAGTTCACACACCCTCGCGGAATTCAGTTGAGCCACGTCCAATTCAAACAGTCGATCAGATACACCATCAGCACATGTGGCATGTCAACTCAGAAAGAAAACATTCAAAACCGGTAGTGGTGGCGGCGTATAATGGGAGTAAGGGAGGTGATGGCGATTAGGCGGCATGAAGAACCATAATCACACTGGCGTAGGACCAATGGTCCGGATGGGGATAACGTACCCATCTAGCCACCTCATCTCCTCACTGCGGATTACGCCAACAATTAAGTACAGTGTGGTCTAAGCCTCCACCACCCTTTGGTTCATTGTCATGTTACGAAGCTCTCGACTACAGTGCTCGTCTACCACCTTCAAAGCAGCGAACTAGTAGGTTATGCCAGTTTTTCAAAACCCACCCGCCTATCACGTTCTACAAGAGCACTACTGCATTCTACAAGAGCAGGAACACCTTCTACAGGAGGATTTCTACAAGGAAAACAGAGAGCAGCTCTGTAGCTGAAAAAGTCAGAATTCTTATTAAATTCGAGCTGGGAATGAGGTAGGGTCGAAAACCTGCTCTGCATACGATATGTTTAGATAAGGTGGTAGCTTAAAACTAGAGTAGTGGGTGAAAAGAAACGAAGAAAGAGAAATTCAAAACTCTGTTGTGTCTTTTCTGAAGTTCTACACAATCTCTCCGTTCCGTTCTCTGTGTTCAAAATTTGCCTTTCTCTTCCTCACATTCTGCTATAAAAAAAGGGGATGCAGTCACAGAAATCAAACCTGGGGAGGAAACGAACATTGCAAGTCTGTTTACTCTGTGAAAAAACCATTGTTTTTATATAGTCCCTGTTCTGTCAGCGTATTGATTTTTTCCAAGAACCAAGAAGCAAATTCAGGTAGAGAACAGTTTGAAGAAAGGGAGAATTGAAAATTGGTGTTGTGAAGAAGGAACACACGGGAAATTCCTCCTACAGTTCAAAGAAAAAAATAAAAAAACACTCATTTGTCCCTCTGTTTCTGACTCTGGAAATTGTTGTTTTTTCTTCTCACCTAAGCACTTCAAAAACCACTAAACACCATGCCAGGAGGTTTTATGAGAAAGGAGCCTTTAAACTCCAACCAATTGCATGAGCACCCTCGGGTGGTGGCCCTCTTCACCAGGGAAAATTGGATGATTTTCTTTGAAAGAATTCATGGATATGATGATGAGGTCACTGAAGAATTTTTTATGTCCTTAAGACCCCATTCGAAAACACATGCTACAGTCAGTTTCAGGGGTCTGACCCTAGAACTTACACCTGATTTTATCAGTCGAATCACAGGTCTTCCACTTGGGCTCCCTTGGAGCAAGGAGGAAAAAACATTGGGACAGGTTGCCAAGAAGGCATTTTTTCAACCTAGGGAGCATCTTGTAGAGGATAAAAATGGGGTCAGAAGGACAAGCTTACCTCCTCCATGGAAAGAAGTCAGCTACCAAATAATGAAATATATCACTTGTGAAGGAAGGTTCAATATAATTTATGGTTATCACTTTAGGTTATTGCATGAATTGAGGTATGGGATGGACCTACCTCCAGTTAGAAAACTCAGTCTCCCATATTTCCTCCTCCAGTCTTTGATAGAATGTGGCACCAAGCTGAATGTAGGGGTCCCAGACCAACTGGCCCACCATGGTCTCATTAAATTATTGGTGGAAGATGCCCTACACACATACACCATCCCCATAGCTTAGGAAATTTTCAGGAATATGTCCAGAGAAGATGACATCAAAACTTTGACTGAGGACATCAGCCCATCTCGCAGTGAGGAGGAAGGGAAAGAGGAAATTGAGAAAGAAATGCGTGAGGAGACACCAAATATTCAAACCGAGGAAGAACAGGAAACAGAGGAGGAGCAGAAAGAAGAGGAGAAACTTGTCAAACCCACTGTAATACCTAAGGTAGAAAATAAAACAGCCTCAAAGACAGAGAAGAGGAAAAGAACAAAAATTGAGAAGAAAAAGCCCAAGAAAGCCCAGAAAAAGACTGCCACGGGAAAGGCAGGGACCCAACAAGCAAAAGGGAAGAAATTACCAGAGATAGCAGAGACACAAGCAAAAATAGCAGACACAGAAAACACTGCAGAAGATGAAGGAGACGAATGAAAAAAAGAAACATCCCCTGAAACATTGGCAAAATAAGTAGCAGCTATGCTGGGTGCATTGAGCACTCAAGCAAAACAAAAAGGAAAAAGAAAAAGAGAAACATCCATGTATTTCAACGCCAGAAGGAGCACTAGGATTAAGGTGGGAAAGCCCAACCACCATCAAAAGAAGCTATAATAATTGAGGATGCACCTATTGAGAAAAAAGAGGAATCCCCCTCCAAAATCTCTATCACCTATGAGAGAGGAAGTCCCAAAACTTCCACCTGGAAGCCAAGAATCAAACTAATGGACTCCAAAGCAGTTCTACAGGAAGCTCAAACCTCTCTACAGGAAACACTGGCCAAGCTAAAGGAGACTAAAAAATTAGAAGAGAAGGCAGCAGAACAGTCACAAGAGGAAGACAAGGCCAAAGAGATACCTCAACCAAGCCCTCAGCCTAATTTAGGTTCATATTACAATCTACTAGAAGGTGGGAAGATCATCCCATAGAAATTCGAAAAAGGGTTAGAACCCACACCTGGGTGAAAATTGCTAAATCTAAAGGAGTTGTAGATATAGGACACATGGAAGAATAGTTGAAAGAATTAAGAAGGGAGTTGGGCATGGTGAGACACACCGAGAGCATTAGAAGAGCCCAACTACATGAGGAAAATGAACTGCTAAAAAAGCAGTTACAGCAACAGGAAACTCAAGGGGGGAGACAAATCACAAATTTTTGAAGAACAGCAACTACAGGAAGGTCCCCTAGTAGATAAGGAAGCAACAGAGAAACATCAGCAAGAGGAAGAGCCATAGCCTGATGTTGAAATAATGATAAAGTAGCAGCAAGAAAGAGAATCTCAGGCAACAGCTAAAGTGTTGATGTTGAAGCAACATTTGCAAGAAAGGGAAGCCAAGATGGCCTGCATGGCCAGCTGGGCAATGGAGGCCTTGCAGTGCAGGCAACCAACTAGATCCTACACACTATATCTCAAAGACCAATGGCTCAAGTTCCAGATTAAAACATTGGCTCAAAGGGGGGGGTCACCTGATACAACCTGAGCCTGACACGTAGCAAGGGGAGGTCAATGGAATATCGCTTTTCGGGCCAGTAATGCTCGGACAGAGAGCCAACCCGAAATTGTTGGGGGTCGTTGGATTTGAATGCACGTGATCAGAAGATGGTGGAGCAAAAGATCAGTGCAGAGGGGCCCAACGATTAATTATGGCGGTATGGGCTTTATTATGGGTTAAAGACTAAGATTAGTAGGGTTTTATGGTTAAACAAAGGTTTAGGTTGGTTCTTTGTTTAAATCGTAAAAACATTTTAACAAAGAAATCCTTTGCAAAACAAGGTATGTCGGACATGAAAAAGTATGAATTCAAGCGGATAGATGACGTCGGGTCTGGGTTCATCGCATATCGCAATCGCAGTTTAGCGAAGGAAGGCCCATCGCAAAGGAATGCGATAGGGGCCAGATATGATGTGGAAAATAAATCATAGATAATAATGTGATCGGGTTCGAGTTCCTATTGCATATCGGAAATCGCAACGATAGAGGGTTATTGCTTTAGTCGGGACTTGTGATGAGGGACGGATGCGAAATGGCAATGAATTATGAAATAATTTGTGTCGGGTCCAGGTCCATCGCACATCGCATATCGCAATGCGGAGGAGAATGCATGCATGTTGAAAAGCTTGTGATCCGCGGATATGCGATGTTTTATTGAATACATAGTTTTATAATAAAACTAATGGTTTCAGATTATTTAATAAAGGGAGCTAATAATATACGGGAAAGGGAACTTTTAGGGGTTTAATACTATAAGTTAGCATTAATATGAAACATGAGCGGAAAGGGGAAATATATTAAGTATAATGCTTTTTCATGAGTTATTTACTTTTTATAAATACATCAATACTTAGGCTAAACATCTTTTTGTGGGTTTTTTGGGTAAAAGGGGATTTGACATGGGGCTTTCACTTTTCCTAGGCAAAAAGGATTTTAACCTCATGAAAAGGGGTTTTTTTATGGAAAATGAATGAATATGAACTATATGAAGGTGGGAAGGGGAAATTAGTAAATATAGGAATGAATGAGGATGAGCGACGTTAATTAATTGATCTTGTAGACCTTCATTTGCTTTGTGTAATTGCCTCATGGACATAGAAACATATGGTAAAACATGATAAATGTACATTTTGTCCAATGAATTATCATACTTCTGCAACCTTTCTTCTACTTACCCTTTGCTTATCCTATCATTTTTTCTTCACTTAATGGATGCATTTAAGCTAGCAAACCCTTTTCCTTTCTATTTATTTAAAAAAAATAAACTATATAATTCTAACCTTATAACATCCAAGGGCTCAGATTAAACTGATGAGCACCATATTATTCTCTACCTAACTACTGATTTGTCAAGATTAAACAGTTTGGCCAAATCGTTATTCTTTAATTATAACATCAAATTTAAAGCATGAAGTAGTCAAGATTAAACTACTTGACTGTCAAGGGTTGTGGCATTTATGACAAGCTGCATACAACCATTATTTTGTGAAAAATAGTAGTGGCATTTAGACTTGCTCACTTTCAGAGTTTATTTGTTTTATTTTCTTTCTAACCTAACATTTTCTTTTTGTCTTGATTTTTTAGGACATCTAACCGAACATTTTCTTTGATATGGACATCATCATCAAGATATTTTCAAAAATATTTTTTCAATATTGTTATGTCCATATCCTAACTTAACATTTTTCAAAATATTTTTATTTTTATTTTTTTTACTATTTTATTCTATCTTATCAAAACCAAAGAATGCTACAACATTGGCTCCATTTGGGGACTGCTTTCTCTTGTAAAATGCAGAGAACCTGCAGATCCATGTGCCTTCTCCTCGGGCTATGGAGTCGTTGCTGTAAGAAAGATCACACTGACATCTTGAAAAGTAAAAGAAAACCGAAGTATTTACAATGAAAACTATTTCAACTTCTTAGTAATGAATGTAATGTTTGAGAAACCTTCCATTTATAGGAGAAGTGGAATATAGCCCCTCAAGGTTCTGCAGCAAAAAAGTGTTGTTACCCTTCACTTCAGCGATTGCTAAAGGTCCAAACCATAGATTTTCAAGTTTGCCATGCTTTCCTTTCTCTTCTCTCCTCGCATCCCATCTTAGAACTAGATCACCTTCCTTAAAGTCCCTTTCCCTGGCTCTTCTGTCAAATTGGCTCTTCATCTTATTATGATATTTCTTCAATTTGTGTTGAACTTCATCTCTGTTTTCATTAAGTTCAATAATCTGATTTATTCTTCTTGAAAAATCATCGAGTTCATCTGTTGAATCCTGCAAGAATTTTAAAACAGGGAAGGCCAAATTGGTAGGGAAGATTGCATCTTTCCCATAGACTAATTGAAATGGAGATTTTCCAGTTGATCTCTTTGGAGTAATTCTGTTTGCCCATATTGCATAAATCAAATGTGAATCCCAGCTCTTCTTATGATCAACTAGAGTCTTTTTTATTACTTTTACCAAACTTTTGTTTGATGAATCTGCAAGGCATTACCTTGAGGGTTGTATGGAGTTGAATGATGTAAGAGAATCTGATATTTCTGGCAAAATTCAATCATTTTAACCCTAGAAAAAGTTGTTGCATTATCAATGACAATTTGCGTTGGGCAACCAAATCTAGATAAAATATTCTCCTCAATAAATTTAATTACTACTGAATCAGTAGCATTTCTGACTAGAATTGCTTCCACCCATTTAGTAAAGTAGTATGTTGTAGTGAGGATCCATCTATGCTGATTACTTGAAGTGGGGTGAATCTCTCCAACAAAATCTAATCCCCATTGAGAAAAAGGTGCTAAAACTATTAATGAAACGAGTGGAAAAGCCGCTAATTTTTGTTTACCAGCAAACATTTGACAAGGAACACAACCTCTGACCTTTGCCCCTACTTGTAAGAACAATGTGGGCCAATAAAATCCTCCCCTCAAAATCTTGTATGTTGTTGCACTCCAAGCATAATGTCCCCCACAAAATCCTGTATGAAACTGATCAATGATTCCTTCAGTTTCTTATTCTATTAAACATAATAACAAAATATTTAGTGGATCTTTCCAGTATAAATTTGCATTTATAATGTAGTACTTGACTAATTTTAACTTAACGGTTTTACACTAGGTTTTGGAGAATGATGTTGGACACTCGAAATGGATCAAGAAATTTACAATATCTTGATACCACTTTGACAAAAATAATTTTTCACCAATGTGTGTAGGATTGATCTGCTCTGAAGGTAGAGGTTCTTGTGGATTCTCCCCTTCAGCAAGGACAAAAGGTTCTTGTGGATTCTCCCCTTCAGCAAGGACAAAAGGTTCTTGTGTATTCTTCCCTTGTGCAAGGGCAGAAGGTTCTTGTGTATTCTTCCCTTGTATTTCTAAAACAGAATTGATTCCAAGTACTTTGCAGTTGCATTCAGCTAGAAACTTGGTTAATCCTTGACCTTTTACTAGCTTGGTAGTCTTGATAGTTATATCAAACTCCAAAATTTGAGTGATCCATCTACCTCATTTCCCATCAATGTCTGGTCGAGTTAGGACACTTTTCACAGCACTATTAGGGACATAAGTAGTAATAGGTGAATGTAAGACATACATCCTAAATGATTTCAAGGCTTGAATAAGGGCATAGGCTTGTTTCTCAATGATGTCAAACTTAAGCTCAGCATCTCTCATAACCTTGCTGAAAATGGCTATGGGTTGGTCATGGGAATCTTCATTTTTCTGTAATAGAATGGTAGCAAGGGTTGTTTCTAAGGCAAAATAGAAAATACTAAATGGCTTAGTATAATCAGGGTTGGCTAAGGTGGGAGCTTCAGATATAACCCTTTTTATTTGTTCAAATGCATGCCTAGAAGAGGCAGACCATTTCACTTCATCGTCCTTTCGGAGCATGTCAATTATATCTTTTACAATCTCTACATAATTTGGAATAAATCTCCTTAGAAAATTAATTTTGCTTAGAAAAGCTTGAATCTCCTTCTTGTTTCTAGGTAAGGTCAATGTTTCAATGGCAGATACTCGTTTGGGGTCAATTACTACTCCCTCCTTTGAAATAGTATGGCCAAACAATTTTCCTTCTTTGACAGCAAACAAGGACTTCTTAGGCTTCAATGATATTTCAAATTTTCTACACCTGTCAAAAACCTTCATCAAGTGCTTTAGATTTTTCTAATCAGATTTAGAAAAAACAGCTATGTCATCAAGATAAATAACCACAAATTTATTTACCTGACCCATAAAAGCTATGTCCATAGTTCTTTGAAATGTTTCTCCAGCATTGGTTAAGCCAAATGGCATCCTAGCGTACATGAATGTACCCCAGGGTGTAGTAAAGGCTCTCTTCTCTCTGTCTTCTGTATCAACATTTACCTGATTGTAACCTGAAAAACCATCAAGCATAGAAAGTCTTTATGCTCCTGAAACCATTTGAAGTAACTAACCCATTTTGGGCAAAGGATAATTATCTTTTAAATATGCCTTGTTCAAATTTTGAAAATCCACACAGAGTCTTATTTCTCCATTTTTCTTTCTAACATGTACTAGATTTGCAACCCAATTAGAATATCTAAGAGGGAGGATGATCTGAGCATCTAGCATTTCCTTAATCTCCCTTTCTGCAGTTGGTAGAAGGGTTGGATTTATCCTTTTAAGTTTCTGTTGATAAGGTTTTGCTTCTGGCTTCAAAGGAATCTTATGTTGTATTAATAAAGTATCATAGGACTTTAGATTAGCATAATTCCAAGCAAAATCATCCTTATAATTTTGCAGTAACTTAAGATATTGAGCTTTGATCTCAGGGTCTAGAGATGCACATATTTTGATGTTTTTGATATCTTCATCAGTTCCAATGTTAATCTCTTCTAGGTCATCTTCTGAAGAAATGGATTGAGGGTTTCGGAGGACATCATTTTGATCAAACCATTTTTCTAAAGGAATGAGTCCTTTTGGAATAAAATTATTAGATAATTGAATAGTGTCATGATTAGCAATTTGGGTTTTAAAATCTGAAGTATCATTTCCATCTGTATTTTCATTTATTCCAATGCTATCTTCATCAATTTGTAGAAATGAAAAATCATCTATTACCTGCAGAAATGATTTCAAATGTTCATCATCTTCGAATATTTACCAATGTTTCATATTATCTAGGATAGATGGCCTATATTTGACTTGTATCTGATAGAGTACATCAATATGATCAGGAATTTTAAAAGAGCTAGCAGAGACAGCTAAGGCATCTTCATGAATATTCTAATCTCTGGGAATATGAGTCAAATTTAAAGCATCAAAGAAGTTTTCAACTGAATCCCATACTTCATTTTGGTAGGAACTAAGTCTAGGGTGCTTGGTCTCGCAAACATTTCTTACTTGCTTAACAAGAAGTTCTGGATCAGTAAAAACACTTAAGTTTTGAACTTTTAAGCTTTTTGCTAATTGCGATACTAAAAGGAAAGCTTCATATTTAGCCACATTATTTGTAACTTTGAAGTCTAATTTACATGATTGGGTTACATTTTCTTTTTTAGGTGAAATTAAAATGACTCCAGCTCTTGCCCCATCTTTCGTGCAAGAGCCATCAAAGAACAGTTTCCAAATATCAGTTTGGTTTGGTTCAGGACTTTCAACTGCCTCTTCAATTTTGACTTGAGTTTTATGTTGGTTTGAAGTGAGTTGAAAACAACCAAAGTCTTGATCTATTGCATAAATTGGATGGTTCCTTGGTTGGTCAGTCTTACAAACAGTATGTACAAATCTTACCTCTCTATACAATCTTAATTTCTCTCCTCCATAAACAGGAATAATAGCATATGACATATCCATCCGTAGAGTTCCCCCTAATTTGGCACAACAAGACCTAGAAAGGAGCATTCCAAACTTGGGAGGGCTATCTGTGACAACAATATCAATCAATACACTTTTCACTGGAATTTGGACAAGGGTAACCACAAGATCCTTGATCAATCCCAAACAGGGCACCCTTTTAGAATCAAAAGTGTATAGGTCATGGTAGGATCTAGTTATGTCGAGTTTCAAATGGTCCATGATAGATTTTGGCATAAGGTTGCGTGATGCTCCTGAATCAAGCATACAATATACAACATGGAATCATTTGTTTTAAGAGTTACATAGAAAGGAGGCGCTATCTCATCTATCATGTCTGAACTAGGGCCAAAAACTACTGCTGGTTTTTCATCTTGTGGACTTATGATATCACCTTCAGCATCAACCGAGGTATTTTGTATCCATTTTGTGACTTGGCTTTTGTAACCAGGGTTTTTAGAAAGTTCTGACAGTGGAATTGGGATCTTAACCCTCTCTAATTCTTTTTCAACATTAAATGTAGTCAAAATGTTTTTCCCAATTTGGGTAGTATCAATTGACTGATCTAAGGTTGAATAAGAGTTGTTTGAGCTTCATCAGTTTTGGTACGTGGTTCAATTATTGGAGTTTCCTTTGGAGGTCTCCCAGGACCAGGCCTAGGCCTAAGATCATACCTCTTGTTTAAATCTGCAATTAAAAATTTAGAGAAAGCATGATATTTAGAGAACTATGAAGCTTCCTGATCTTCTTGAACTTGATTTTGTTGTGAGAGAGGAATGATGCTTGTTTGATTGGAAGAAGAATCCATATGATTAATATCTTCAGTAATTGTCATAGTATTATCATTGGGTTGTTGGTCATCTATCAATAGAGGAGTAGGAACCTGTTGATCATTGCTAGGTCTCTGAAGAATTTGCAATGGTGGATTTCTTTTATACTGACCTTGATTTTGGTTTTGAGGTCTAGTAATTGTTTGTTGTATTGTCCTAGGTTGGGTCTCAATCTTTGAAATCCTATTTGATAGGTTTCTAATAAGAGATGTTATTTCATCTATTTTTGAGTCCTCTGATGATCCAGATTTAAACAGGAACGTAATAAAATACAGAGATAACCATATACACAAAGATGCAGCGGAAATAATACTTCATTTCATTAATGGAAAAGACTGAAATATGCTTACAACCGGAAATAGAAATAAACCAGCTAGGCGATGGTAGCTTTATCTCTGAGAAGAGATGTGTGGCTACATGCCTCTGAACTGTGTTGTTACAATGAGGCTCGAAGGCCTATTTATTGTTGAGAAACAATGGAAAAACCCTTCACATTCCAAAACCTAACCCTGAGAAGATGAAACGCCAAATTGTGGGCCCCGTTTTTGGGTAAGTTGGTACATCAACTTCCCGGGGTCGCGAATTGGTCGTCTTATCTCCGTTTGACGCGCATGATAGCCCGTTGGAAAGATCTCTCCGAGGACTACGACGGAAAAGACAATTTTTAGTCACGAAAAATCGCTGGCGGTAGATTTCCCAAAAAACGTCGTTTAGGGCCTCAAAATGGCTCCGGAGGTTTAGGACCCGAAAAACTGCTAAAAATAGTAAATTGTGCTATAATTAAGGAAACTGAAAAAAACTGCACGAAGCACTAGAGGGGATCCAAGTCGAATTAGTGGGTGGCCACCAATATCCACTTGGATCATCTGATTTAGTCTTAGAGGAACTAGATGCTTCTTGAACAGATTTGATTTTTCTTTGGGCCTTTTCTTCCTTAAGTTTTAAAGAAGTTGACGCTGCCCTATTTGCTTCTACTTCTATAGCGTTTGTTTGCATATCTTCAAGAGTTCTTGAAGTTCTCTCTCATAGCATAACAGAAAAGTCATCATCAAAAGCTTTAAAAAATCTAGACTTAGCTGCTGCTACAGGGGGCTTACAATTAGCAGGCATTTTATGATAGAGTTTATTGAATCTTTTGATAAAATCTGATACTGGTTCACCGAAGTTCCTTTTAAGCTCTTCAAATTCTGTGAGGAAGAAAAGAGGATCCTTTTTCACACCCCATTGATTTTTAAATATGGTTGTAAGCTCTTCCCAATTTCTAATGGAAGCTGCTAGTAACTGCCTAAACCAAATCCTCACATTTCCTTCAAGTGATTGTACAAACAACATCATATAAACGTTTTCTTGTTCAATATTCATTTTTTCTGCAAAGTCTAGGAAAGCTTGAAGATGGTCCTCAGCTGAGGAACCAGTTTCTCCATTGTACTTGGGAAGGTATTTTAAGTATCCAGTTGGGAATGCATCAAGGTTATTAGGTAAGACTAAGGCAACATATCTATCTTGTACAATAGGTCAGAAAGTCATGACAACAGGTGGTGTATAAGGTGTTTGAGGTATATGAGGTTGTCTAGGTGGAGTATGTGGTGTTTGTGTGGATGTAGAGGATGAAGAAGAAGTAGAGGAAGAATATGGTGATTCAGGGGTTGATGAACTAGTTGGAGGTGAAGGAGGAGGAGATCTCCTGAAAGACTTCAAAGGAGTCTTGAGAACTAACTTTGGGACCTGTAAAGGAATACCTTCTTTTGTTTCAAAGAGAGGGTTGGAATATATAGAGAAGGTCTCCTCAAGTTGTTAAGAAGAAGAAGCTTCAGGTCGGTCAATGATCCGGATTTAAACAGGAACATGATAAATTATAGTGATAACCATAAACACAAAGATGCAGTGGAAATAATACTTCATTTCATTAATGTAAAATACTGAGATATTCTTCAAACAGAAAATGGAAATAAACAGCTAGGGCGATGGTAGCTTATCTCTGAGAAGAGATATGGTGGCTACATGCCTCTTAACTGTGTTACAATGAGGCTCGAAGGCCTATTTATTGTTGAGAAACAATGGAAAACCCTAAACATCCAAAAACCTAACCCTAGAAGATGAAATGCCAAACTGTGGGCCCCGTTTGGGTAAATTGGTACATCAACTTCCTGGGGTCATAAATTTGGCATACGATCTCCATTTGATGTGTACAATATCTTGTTAGAAAGATCTATCCGAGAACTACAACTTTAGGAAGAGCAACATCGGTCCATGGACCCATGTTGCTCCCAATTTTCCCAAAAAATGTCGTTTAGGGCCTCAAAACAACTCCGGAAGTTCAAGACCCGAAAAACTGTTAAAAATAGTAAACCGTGCTACAATTAAGGAAACTAAAAAGTTGAAAGAAATGATGGTGGGAGTCCAAGTGGACTTGGTGGGTGGCCACCGATATCTACCTGGATCATTCCTCCCCCCTTAGGAAGCAATGGTCCCCATTGCGTTGAGTTCCTCCATGAGATGAGGAAACTTCTGTTGAACTTGGTCCCTGGTGAACCACTTGCCCTGGTGAAGGAGTTGGCATGCTTTAACAACTCGATAAAGTTGGATATTCTACTGGCGAGTGTGCTAGATTTGTGTGTCCATGATCTGATCAGTTGCAGCTTGTTCCATGCAATCTGGATTTAACTCTGTGGGTGTCAGTTGTTATGCAATGTCGGATGTGTCTAGTAATGGTGGAAAGTATGGTCGAAGGCGGTCCACATTGAACACTGGGTGCAGGCCAAAGAATGGGGGGATGCTGAGCTCAAATGCATTGTCTCCCATAGCCTTGGTAATGGTGTAAGGACCATATCGGAGTGGTCTGAGTTTCTGATAGGCTCTAGTAAGGTGTTCCTTTTGCAAATGCAACCAGACTTTATCGCCCACTTGAAACTTGTGTGGCACCCGATGTTGATCATGTTGCTGCTTGTACTTAGCATTTGATTTCTCTAGAATGTCATGGGCCTGTTGGCGAATATGTTGGATGTGCTCAATGAATTTGTTTGCCTTATCT
The DNA here is from genome assembly GCA_000404065.3 of Pinus taeda. NCBI lineage: Eukaryota > Viridiplantae > Streptophyta > Pinopsida > Pinales > Pinaceae > Pinus > Pinus taeda. The sequence continues at coordinate 91,806 of APFE030216210.1, forward strand.
GTTTCGAACTGCACATGAGCCGAATCTGCGTGAGTAGTTGCAAATGGCATGGCCACATCAATGGGACATAGTGGCTGGAATCCCAAGCCCACCTAAAAAGGGTTGTGGTCAGTCGAGCTGTGGAGAGCCCGATTGCCGTTGTGCTAAACATAGGGGAGGCTCTCACCCCATGTGCGTGGATGCTTTGAGTTGTACATGCACAGAATGGCTACAATCATCCGGTTGAGAACCTCTGTCTGGCCATCAGTTTGAGGATGGAAGGTTGTGGACTTAGTGAGTTTGGTGTCCAGCATCGACCAGAGATTGGACCAAAATGTACTGAGGAACCTGTTGTCCTGATCTAAGATGATAGACTGTGGGATCCCAAAGTGTACCCACACTCATTCAAAGAAGAGTTTAGTAGTGGCGTCTGTTCTGATATTCTTTTTGCAAGCCGCCATAATGGCCATCTTCGAGAACCTGTCGATGACCACAAAAACACAGTCATTTCATGCTTAGTGGAAGGAAGGCCTAACATGTAATCCATGGAGATCGATTCCCAAGGTCGACTATGGGTAGGCAGCGGGGTATAGAGGCCTTACTTCTTAGCGGTCGATTTGGCAATGGCACAAGTAGTGCATGATCTGATGTGCTTCCCGACATCCTGTTGAAGATTCGACCAATAGAAATATTTCTGCAATACTGCCACCATTTTCTCAACCCCGAAATGCCCAGCAGCCCGACTGTAGTGTGCTTCCCAAATCATCTTGGCACGCTCGCTTGAAGGAACACAAAGGTGACCCAGGTGGCATAACAGGGCATCCTCGAGGTGAAAATCTAGAACATGCTAACCCTCCAAGAGTGTCTGGTATGTGTGACCGAATTTTGGATCGATTTTGTAGATAACGGGCCAATCAGAAGTCTCGTGCCCAAAAGAGTTGAGCACGGTGGTTAATGCCATGTTCGGTGGTCGACTAAGGCAATCTGCAAAATTATTGGTGCTGCCCTTCTTATACTTGATATTCAAATGGAACTGTTGTAGGTATGTGGACCACTTCTGATGGCGATCATTCTGCAGTTTCACTTGGGTTTGTATGAGCTACAGGGGTCGGTGGTTTGTGTGGATGACTGTTTCCTTCCCCAAAATGTAATGTTTCCATTGTTGGCAGGCCTGCACAATGGAATACATCTCTTTGTCATAAGTGGGATATTTCTGAACTGTGTCTGAAAGTGTCTCACTGTGATATGCCACTGGATGCCCATGTTGAGTAAGGACTGCCCCAATAGCATAGTCAGAGGCATTTGTCTCGACCTCAAATAGTTGTTGCAAGTATGGCAATGCGAGCACTGGTGTCGAGCAGAGGCGATTTCAACTCTGTGAATGTCTTCTGTTAAGATTCAGACCAAAAGAGTTTTTCTCTCGCTCCTCCCTTGGTGACTTGACTCAAGGGCCAAGTGATATGAGAAAATCCCAACACGAACCTTTGGTAGAAGTTAGCAAGACCTAGAAATATGCAGAGCTCTGTTTGAGTGGTTGGAGAGGGCTAATCCCGAATGACTTGGATCTTGGCTGGATCCACATGCACCCCCTGTTCATCAATAATGCATCCCAAATACTGAACCTAGGTCATGCCAAAAGTGCATTTCTCCAAATTGGCACATAACTTGTGTTGCCTTAGTGTTTGGAGAACCTGTCGGATGTGATGGAGGTGCTCTTCCCAACTCTAGCTGAAGATCAGGATGTCATCCAAGTATAGCACTACAAATGAGTTGGTGAATGGCCACAAGATGTCATCCATTAGCCTCATGAAAGTTGCAGGAGCATTCATCAATTCGAAAGGCATAACCAACCATTCAAAAAGGCCCTCCTTGGCTTTGAAGGTAGTCTTCCACACATCAGAGGGTTTGATTGGCACCTAGTGATATCCTGACTTCAAATCGATCTTGCTAAAATATTTTCCCCCCTTCAGTTGGTACAAGAGGTCATCAATCTGTGGGATCGGGTACCTATTATCGACAGTGATCTTGTTCAACGCCTGATAGTCAATACAGAGTCTCCAAGTCCCATCCTTCTTTTGTACCTACACGATCGGGCTCCCACAGGGCGATGAACGCAAACGGATATGCCCTTTCTACAGCAGCTCTTGAATCTACCTCTTGATTTCATCATTCTCCAGAAGAGCGCCGATAGATTGGTCCATTGGGTAGCGGTGCAATTGGGATCAAATCGATGGAGTGCTTGACCTGACAGTGCAGAGGAACCCCTGCGGGGGAGGTGAAGATGTCCTCGTACTCCTCCACGATCTTGTCCATCTGTAGTTGTCATGCGGAGGGGCCCTGTTTCAAGGTCATGGCCATTGTCTTCTTCTTTCCTTGAGGGCGTATCATCAGGAAAACAAATTTCCTGGTTTTGGAAATGAGCTTATTGCATTGTTTTGTAGTAACCAAAGAGATGGCGGTAGGCAGTGCTACCTCCGGTATCCCGTACAACTTATTTCCAAAAGTAATAATAACAGCACGGGGCGTTGATTCATACAGAGCATGTTGCTTCCACAAGTATGGTTGTCCTAATAATACATCACAAATTTCAAGGGGAGCAATGTCACACAATACCTCATCCGTGAAGGGCTTGACGTTGTATAGAAGGCGACATTGCTTGCTCACGCAAAGATCTCATCCTTGGTGAAGCCACCCGATGGTGTACGGTTGTGGATGTGTTGTGGTCGGTAAGCCCAACCGCTTCACGACCTCTGTCGAAATGAGGTTCTTTTGGCTCCCGCTGTCGACAATGAATTGTAGCGGGGATCCATATACCCACATCTGGGAGTGGAAGAGACGCTCCTCCTCCTCTGGATATTCGAGTTCCTCCTTCTAGATCTTCGTGGTGGCAATGGTGACGTTGGGCTCTGCATCAATAATCTGCTTGCCTTTGTCATTCCCCTTGTCGGGTTCTGACTCAAAGTCAGAACATGCATCTAATTCTGAAACCTTTAGCTCAGCCACCAATGATTGTTTGGCTTGACACTCACTTGTGTTGTGAGTGGAGCTCTTATGGAACTCACACCATTTTCCCATGTCCTTTTTCGGCTTCGCGGCGTTGTTCTTTGCTTGCAGCTTCGGCGGGTTGTCTTGGGACGCCCCGCCTTGTCTTTGTCCTTTGTTCTGCGGTTTGGGGGCACCTTTCCCTTGCTTCAAATTCACAAATCCAAAGTCTCGCTTCTTCTGTTTAAACTTTTTCTCGGCCTTGATGGCATATCGGTATGTTGTGTTGAGCGAGAAGATGTTCAGGAATTCTATTTCTTCCTGGATGTACTTGTGCAGGTAGCCGTGGTATTTGAGTATCAAATGTTGCTCTGAATCCTTGATACCCAACTTTGTGCGAAGGTATGGAAAATATTGGTATACTCTGGCATGTCTTGGTCCTTTCCCTGCCACAGCGTAGTCCACTTTATGTATTGATCCTCATAGCTTCCGACAGGGTAGTACTGCTCCCTGATGGCATCTCGGAATGAATTCTAGGTGAGTGTGGCTAAAAATAGTGATTCGATACTTTCATCCTTCTACTGGCAGTAGATTTCCCACCAGTCCTTGATGTTGAGGGCTGCTTTGAGAAGAGCGAAAATAATCTTTTCCTGACTGGAAAATCATGAACAGAAAAATAACCCTCAAGCAGATTTAGCCATTTATCGATGGCATCTGCATCTATCTAACCCTAGAATATGGGGATTTCAAAATTAACTTGTAACTTAAATGGTGTGGCATTTCCAGAGTATTTGTTGGAAGCCGATGTGTCGCCCCTGGGTAGCCGCTGAAGGATCTGGGCAAAGTTATCCATCATTGTGTTCCTTTGTCCCTTGAGGGCTTCTTCGAGCAAGATTTTGATAGGATCTCATGCCCCCTCGTCTTTCTTTTCATCCGCCATGGGAGGCCATCGAGATTTGCGAGGATGGTCTTGCAAAGGTTCGACAAGTTCAAGCCCTAACTCCTTATATCCCGACCTCATTGGGGACATGCAAAGAAAAACAGAGAAAGCAGACCGCTCTGACACCACTGATCTAGATTTAAACAGGAACATGACAAATTACAGAGATAACCATAAACACAAAGATGCAGCTAAAATAATACTTCATTTCATTAATGTAAAACACTGAGATATTCTTATAAATAGAAATGGAAATAAACAGCTAGGGCGATGGTAGCTTATCTCTGAGAAGAGATGTGGCAGCTACATGCCTCTGAACTATGTTACAATGAGGCTCGAAGGCCTATATATTGTTTAGAAACAATGGAAAACCCTAAACATCCAAAAACCTAACCCTAGAATATGAAACACCAAACTGTGGGCCCCGTTTGGGTAAATTGGTACATCAAATTCCCGGGGTTGTAACTTTGGCATACGATCTCCGTTTGATGCATACAATATCTCATTAGAAATATCTATCCAAGAACTACGACTTTGGGAAGAGCAACATCGGTCCATGGACCCATGTTGCTCTTAGTTTTCCCAAAAAACGTCGTTTAGGGCCTCAAAACGGCTCCGGAAGTTCAGGACCCAAAAAAATGCTAAAAATAGTAAAATATGCTACAATTAAGGAAACTGAAAAGTTGAAAGAAACAATGGTGGAGGTCCAAGTGGACTCGGTTGGTGGCCACCAATATCCACCTGGATCAGTAAAAAATGGAAGGAAATGGATAGGTGGTAGGGGATATGAAATCTATGGGTTTATATTCTGGTAGATTAACACCCAAATCAGATTCAGATTTAGGTGATCCTAGTTGTAGTGTGGGTATTGGATGGGATTCTAATGAATGAATAAGGTAGGCTGACTTAAAATCAACTCCTTTATCTAGAAGTTCAACAACCCTAGGTGATAAATGGGAGTAATCGGGATCAGATGGGATATTACTATAGGGGTCAAATGATTCTAATTCTTCAGACTGTAGGACTAAAGAGGAAGAAGAAGATGGTTGGTGTCCCCTTTTAGAACTGGCTTTTCTTAGAAGCCTTTTAGGATTGACAGAGGACTAACTATGTCAGCTTTTGAACGAGATCTGGTATGTTTAAAAGGTGCCAGCTTGGGAGTGTGGAGTCGCCTAGGTGAATGATTTTAACCTTTCTAAACCCTTTAAACACCTTAAAGGAAAAGAATGAATGAATATCGTTGTCCCAAGGGAAACTTAAAAGAAATTTGAATCCCCGGCAACGACGCCAGTCTGATGTTGTACCTCTGAGATAGTAGTAGGTTAGCTACCAATTCCAGAGCATCTAAAATAATTGTTTTGGGGTTTTTGGTTTTAGTTTTGGAAGACCAATGAATGAAGATAGATTTAGAATTGAAATACTTAATCCTTTAGATAATATTAATATCTCAGCAAAGGGTTGCTATAAAACTTTACACAATGATATAGATCAAATAATGGTGAGAAGAAGACAGAAAATAATATGATTATCACAGTTTCCAGACTGTAAAACAGAATAATCATAAGTATGAAAAACTTCTAAACTACGTTTCAAAGATTCAAGGCAATATACTTAAGCTTACAAAAGATGTTGATGATTTATTGATTAGAGGGGATTAGCTAAACAAACAGTTTATTACTCCATTCTCTTAATAGATGATCACTTCAGGAGCTTGTAGGAGTAAATTGAGACACAATTATTCCTACCTAGATATCTCTATAAGCATATGAAGAAAACATAATGATTGATAACTGGAAAAACTTACAGGATAACACAAACTGTGTAAAACCAAATTCAATATTCCTCTGCTTTGTATTAAGATTCGAGAAAGACTGAGTACATCAGGTGTCTACAAAAGCTTCCTTCAAAGGTGCAACCAGGTTCAAAGTAGAATGAACAGTCATGACTTAACAAGTAGTGAACAATGAACCTTGAACCTTGAACCCTTAGCAGCTCGAAAAGAGAGTTATTTATACAATAATGAAACTAAGAAAATATTCTAAAACTGATTAAGATTTATCTTACGAAAGGAAAGATCTTCATGCAAGAAGATAGGGGTAGCTATTGAACTGCTTCTTGTTGTCCCTTTTATTCAGGTTGTGTTGGCTTTGTTGTTTGATATTTTGCCCTTTAAGCTACTTGATTGTTTGTATCCTTTACACTGGTTGATTCCTTCATTTGATACTCTTTAAACTTTGTGAATATCCTTTGACTCTATTGAGTAACCTTTATTGTATTCCTTTTTACCTTTACTATGCATTTCAAGTTTTTACTGTGTTTTTCAACAGTAAGATCTTCGTATTTGTCTTCAAATTTTACGCAAGCTTTTTCTTTGTAAGCCTGGAACATGAGTTTTTACCTGCAAAACATAGAAATTGTTAAGAAAACATAGGTGACAGAGAAGGACAGCAATGGCTTTATTAAGCTCGAAAGGATATTGGAAGGAGTCCAGAGTCTATTGAAAGGTAAAACAATGGTTTTATTGGTCACAGAGGCTTATGGAGGCTTCACTGTGTAAATGGGCGAAACAAAGCCAAAATGGTGATTTTTGCGTTTAAATGGTAAAACAACTTTCATTTTGAAATATGGTGCAACGTGTACAGTGGTCATTTTGTCGTTATGTGGGAGGTGGTTTTGGTTTTCATGGCACTGCTTATGAGGCACGAGCGGTTTTGGGAGGGGTCACCCGATACAATCTGAGCTTGACACGTAGCAAGGGGAGGTCAGTGGAATACCGCTTTTCGGGCCGGTAATGCTCGGACAGAGAGCCAACCTGAAATTGTTGAGGGTCGTTGGATTTGAATGCACATGATCAAATGGTGGTGGAGCGAAAGAGCAACGTGGAGGGACCCGACGATTAATTATGGCGGTATGACCTTTATTATGGGTTAAAGACTGAGATTAGCGAGGTTTTATGGTTAAACAAAGGTTTAGGTTGGTTCTTCGTTTAAATCATAAAAACAGTTTAACAAAGAAATCCTTTGCAAAACAAGGGATGGCGGACTTGAAAAAGTATGAATTTTGGCCGATAGATGACATCGAGTCCGGGTTCATCGTATATCGCAATCGCAGTTTAGCGAAGGAAGGCCCATCGCAAAGGAATGCGATAGGGGCCGAACGCGATGCGGAAAATAAATCATAAATAATAATGCAATCGGGTCCGGGTTCCTATCGCATATCGGAGATTGCAACGGCGAAGGGTTATTGTTTTAGTTGGGACTTGCGATGAGTGGCGGATGTAAAATGGCAATGAATTATGAAATAATTTGAGTTGGGTCCGGGTCCATCGCGCATCGCATATCGCAATCCGGAGGAGAGTGCATGCATGTTGAAAAGCTTGCGATCCGTGGATATGCGATGTTTTATTGAATACATAGTTTTATAATAAAACTAATGGTTTCAGATTATTTAATAAAGGGAGTTAATAATATACGAGAAAGGGAACTTTTAGGGGTTTAATACTATAAGTTAGCATTAATATGAAACATGAGCGGAAAGGGGAAATATACTAAGTATAATGCTTTTTCATGAGTTATTTGTTTTTTATAAATACATCAATACTTAGGCTAAACATATTTTTGTGGGTTTTTTGGGTAAAAGGGGATTTAACATGGGGTTTTCACTTTTCCTAGGCAAAAAGGATTTTAACCTTAGGAAAAGGGGTTTTTATGGAAAATGAATGAATATGAATTGTATGAAGGTGGGAAGGGGAAATTAGTAAATATAGGAATGAATGATGATGAGGGAAGTTAATTAATTGATCTTGTAGGCCTTCATTTGTTTTGTGTAATTGCCTCATGGACATAGAAACATACGGTAAAACATGATAAATGTACATTTTGTCCAATGAATTATCATATTTCTGCAACCTTTCTTCTACTTACCCTTTGCTTATCTTATCATTTTTTTCTTCACTTAATGGGTCTATTTAAGCTAGCAAACCCTTTTCCTTTCTGTTTATTTAAAAAAAAAAAAAAAAAACAAAAAACAAAAAAAAAAAAAAAAAAACAAAAACAAAAAACAAAAAAAAAAAAAAAACTATTTAATTCTAACCTTATAACATCCAGGGCTCAGATTAAATTGATGAGCACCTATTATTCTCTACCTAACTACTGATCTGACAAGATTAAGTAGTTTGCCCGATCCTTATCTCTAAAATATAACATCAAATTAAACATGAAGCAGTCAGATTAAACTATGAACTGTCATGGGTTGTGGCATTATACAGACTGCACACAACCATTATTTGTGAAAAATAGTAGTGGCATTTAGATTGCTCACTTTTAGAGTTTATTTGTTTTATTTTCTTCTAACCTAAATTTCTTTGTCTGTGGTTTAGGACATCTAACCTAACATTTCCTTTGATATGGACATCATCATCAAGATATTTCAAAAAACATTTTCAAAATGTTATGTCCATATCCTAACTTAACATTTTATCAATATATAATATATATATAATATATACTATACATATTATATATATATATATATTATATATTTACTATTTTATTCTATCTTATCATAACCAAAAAATGCTACAACAGAACCCAAAAATGTACCCACACTCATTCAAAGAAGAGTTTGGCAGTGTCCTCTACCGTGATACTATTCTTGCATGCTGCCAATATAGCCATCTTACAATATGTCCACGACCACAAATACATAGTCATTACTATGCTTGGTAGAAGGGAGGCCAGATATATAGTCCATGGAGATGGATTCCCGCGATTGGCTAGGAGTAGGAAGAGGAGTGTATAGGCCTTACTTCTTGATGGTTGTCTTGGCAATGGCGTAGGCAGTGCAGGATCCGATATATTTCCCAATATCTAGTCAGAGTTTTTGCCAATAAAAGTGCTTTTGTATTAAAGCCACAATTTTTCCACACCAAAGTGACTTGCGACCTGACTGTAGTGTGCCTCACAAATAAACTTGGCACACTTGTTTGAAGGAACAAAAAGGTGGCCCAGGTAGCATAATAATGCATCCTGAAGGTGGAAATAAGGAACTTACTTTCCATCTACTAGCATCTGGTATGTGGAGGAGAACTCTGGATAATTTTTGTATAGTTGCTGCCATCCAGAGGTCTCATGGCCACAAGAGTTGAGAATAGTAGTCAGTGCTGCAACAAGGGGCCGAATGAGGCTGTCCAAACCATGATTAGCGCTGCCCTTTTTGTATTTAACGTTCAAGTGGAATTGTTGCAGATATGTAGACCACTTCTGATGGCGATTGTTCTACAACTTCCCTTGTGTCTGTATAAACTAAAGAGGTCAGTGATTAGTATGGATGACCGTCTCCTTCCCGAGAATGTAATGCTTCCATTGCCGACAAGCCTACACGATGGAATACATCTCTTTATCATAGGTGGGGTACTTCTGAATTATATTGGAAAGTATCTCACTACGATAGGCCACTGGATGCCCGTGCTGGGTGAGGACTGCACCAATAGCATAGTCGGAGGTGTCTATCTCAATTTAAAATGGTTGTTGTAGGTCTGGTAGTGTGAGTATCGGTGTAGAGCAGAGTCGATGCTTCAACTCAATTAATGCCTTATGTTGGGACTTGGACCAAGAAAACTTATCTTTCACCCTGCACTTAGTAATCTGACTCAAAGGCCAATTGATATGGGAGAATCCCAACAAACTCCGATAAAAATTTGCAAGGCCCAAAAAGCTACAAAGCTCTATTAGAGTGGTCGGGGCTGTCTAATCCCAAATGACTTGGATCTTAGTCAGATCCACATGCACGCCATGCTCATTTATGATGTAACCCATATATTGGACCCGACTCATGCCAAAGGTGTATTTCTCCAACTTGGCACACAATTTGTGTTGCTGAAGTGTTTGAAGGATCTGCTAAATGTGTTGCAAGTGTTCTACACAACTCTTGTTGAAGATGAGGATGTCATCTAGATAAGAAACCACTAATGAGTTGGTGAAGGGCCATAATATGTCATCCATTAGCCTCATAAAAGTAGCATTGGAAATTTTCAACTCAAAGGGCATAACCAACCATTCAAAAAGGCCTTCCTTGTATTTGAGGTGGTCTTCCATGCATCTGCGGGCTCTATTGGAACCTGGTGATAGCCAGACTTCAGATCGATCTTGTTGAAATACTTGGCCCCCTTGAGTTCGTCCAAGAGGTCATCAATCCATGGGATTGGATACCTGTTCCTGAGAGTGATTTTGTTTAGTTCCTGATAATCAATGCAAAGCCTCTAGGTCCCATCTTTCTTCTATACAAGTACAATCAGGCTCCCACAAGGCAAGGAACTTGGTCCGATGAGCCTTTTTTACAACAACTCCTAGATTTGTCACTTGATCTCTTCATTTTCTAGAACGAAGAGGCAATATATTGGCTCGTTGGGCAGAGGTGCTCCGAGAGTCATATTGATCGAATGATTGACCTAACAGTACAAGGGTACCCTTGTGGGTGAGGAGAAGATGCCCTTGTATTCTTCTACGACCGTATCCACCTACTTTTCCTGCTTGGAGGAACCCTTCCTAGGGGCCATGGATGTGGTGATGATCTTCCCCTTACTTTGAGAGTGAATCAGAAAGAAAGCAAATTTCCCAGTCTGTGAGATGATCTTACTGCATTTCTTAGCAGAGATCAAAGAGATGGTCATAGGCGGGGCTACCTCTGATATCTTGTATAACTTATTGCCCAAATAAATAATAACAGAGCGAGATATAGACTCATATACATCATGTTGCTTCCACAAGTATGGTTATCCTAATAATACATCACAAACTTCAAGAGGAGAAACATCACATAGTACCTCATCCGTGAAGGGCTTGATGTTGAAGGGAAGGTAGCACTATTGGATGATGCGAAGATCTCGTCCTTGGTGAAGCCACCTGATGGTGTATGGTTGTGGATGTGTTGTAGTTAGTAGACCCAGCTACTTCACGACCTATGTTGAAATGAGGTTCTTTTGGCTCCTGCTATCGACAATGAACTATACCAGAGAACCCTTCACCCACATCTGTGAGTGGAAGAGGTGTCCCCCCTCCTCTCATTCTTCAGGCTCAATATTTTGGATCTTGGTAGCGGTCATGGTGGCACTAGGCTCCATGTCAATGATCTTATTCCCTTTGTTATTCCCCTTGTCAGGTTCTAGCTCAGAGTCGGAATATGCATCTGATTCGGAAGCCTTCAACTCGACCACTAGTGACTACTTGGCCCAACACTCACTTGTGTTGTGAGTGGAGCTCTTATGGAACTCGAACCACTTTCCCGTGTCCTTCTTTGTCTTCATGGTGTTGTTCTTTGCTTTCGGATTCAACGGGTTATCCTGGGTCACCCCGACTTGGATTTGTCCTTTGCTCTGCAGTTTGGGGGCGCCTTTCCCTTGCTTCAAATTCGCAGAAATGCCGCTCAGAATCCTTGATACCCAACTTCGTGCGAAGGGTATGAAAAAAATTGGTAAAATCTGGCACATCTTGGTCCCTTCCCTACCGCAACATGGTTCACTTTATGCATTTATCCTCATATCTCCCGATAGGGTAGTACTTCTCCTTGATGGTGTCCCGAAACGAATTCCTAGCGGGTGTGACTAAAAATAGTGAGGGTGTACTTTCGTCCTTCTTCTCACAGTAGGACAGTAGGTTTCCCACTAGTCCTTGACATGGGGGGTGACTTTGAGAAGTGCATAATTAATCTTTTCCCAGCTAGAAAAATCATGAACAAAAAAATCCTTCTAGCAGATTTAACCATTTATCTATGACATCCACATATATCTGACCTTCAAACATGGGGATGTCAAAGTTAACTTGTACCTTGAAGGGTGTGGCGCTTCCAAAGTGGCTATTGGAAGGAGACGCATCACCTTTGGGTAGTTGTTGAAGGATCTGGGCAAAGTTGTCCATCACTGTGTTCCTCTGTCACTCAAGGGCTTCTTCGAGCAAGATTTTAAAAGGGTTTCCTTCCCCCTCATCTTTCTTTTCTTCTACCATGGGAGGTCTTTGGGGTTTGTGAGGTTGGTCCTGCAAAGGTTCGACCAATTCAAGCCCTAACTCCTTATATCCTGACCTTGTTGGGGACATGCAAACAAAAATCAAGAAAGAGCATATTGCCCTAATACCATTGATCTTAACTTAAACATGAATGCAACAAATTACAGATATAACCGTAAATACAGATATGCAACAGAAATAACACTTGATTTCATTAATATCAAATACTGAAATAAGTTTACAAATAGAATAGAAATAAACTAATGGTTTGACGTTTCTACGATCTGTGTAGTGTTAGCTTTTGGAGTCATCGCATTCATGTTTGTTGGAATCGACGTTTCGAACCAACCTCTGTGGTTCATCTTAAGGGATAGATCCAAGAATGAATAAGTCAGAACTAAATAGGGTTGATAAATAAGGTTAGGGTTGGTCTGGAAATGAAAACTAGCCGACAGGTTTAATTCAGATTTGTTTATTTTTAATTTTGTTGTTAATATATATTAATTATTTATTTTTATTTTGTTGTTAATTATATAATATATTTTATTTTTAATTATTGGTTTACTTTTATTTTTATTTTTATTTTTAGTTCCTAATTAAATATCTAGTTTTTCTTTCTTCTTTAAGATTAAAATTAGGATTAGAAATTTATTAATTCATAATTAATACTAATTAGTGATTTTAAACTAATTAATAATTATGTGTATTATTACTTAATTTTTATTAATTATATGATTATTTTGATTTTAAGTTATGTTTGAATGATAATTATTGATTAATTTTTATTAACTATATGATTATTTTAATTTTAAGTTATGTTTGAATTATTAAAAATAAATAATAATGAATACTTAGTGACTAATAATGATTAACTCAATTCATTATTATGTCTTAATAAATTAATTTATGTTATGAATTTATTAAATCTTGTTAAATTAAATTAAATTAAATCTTTTGTGTTCCTTTTTATATTTAGTGAATGACGTTGTAAATGTAATTATATTTCTATGCACTTATTGATAATTACTTTATAAAGAATTACATTTTTAGAATTGAATATGATCAAATTAAAGTTGTTTGATTAAATTTTATTATTTTTAGAAATTATCTAGCTTGGGTAATGGTAGCTTATCTCTGAGAAGAGATGTGGTGGTTACATGCCTCTGGACTATGTTACAATGAGGCTCGGAGGCCTATCTATCATTGAGAAATAATGGAAAACCCTAAACATCCAAAAACATAACCCTAGGAGATGAAGCACCAAAACTATGTGCCCTGTTTGGGTAAATTGGTATATCAACTTCCCAGGGTCATAACGTTGGCATACGATCTTCGTTTGATGCGCACAATACCTTGTTAGAAAGATATATCTGAGGACTACAACTTTTGAATGGAAAACATGAGTCAAAGACTCATGTATGCCCCGATTTTCAAAAAAAAAAACATTGTTTAGGGCCTCAAAACAGCTCTAAAAGTTCAAGCCATGAAAAACTGCTAAAAATAGCAAACTATGCTACAATTAAGCAAACTTAAAGAGACAGTGGTGGGAGTCCATGTAGAACAGGTGGGTGGCCACCAACATCCACCCAAATCATTGTGGGAGAACCGCTTGGAGTAACTAAAGAAGCATATACATAACTAAACAAAGGTGGGAGATATGAGAAAACTGATCAAGATCAAAGTTGAAGTGGTAGCTTAATTGAAGGGAGCAAAAAGTTCCAAGGAAGATGAGTGAGGGGAATAAAAAGAGGCCTCAAGAGAGCAACTCAAGGTTTACGTTCATGTAGACCGAAGAGAACCTTGGAATCAACTGCATCCGGCCTAAAGCAGGTGACAACAATCCAAGTAGAGTGTCGAGCGACTCAAGTAGGGTGCATGGGTGTGGTAAAGGTTTTCTGGTATATATTTTGGATTTTGGTTATGTATTCCTACAAACTAGGCCATTGCCTTAGTGGATTGTTTTACTTGTGAACTTTGAATAAAGTGGAAGGTTGGAGAGCCATTTCCTTATAATTTGTGTGCATGTGTATGATGATGTTGATGGTGAATTGATGTCTTGCATATGATACTCATGTCTTAAATTGAATGGAATTTTAGTTGAAGTAGATAAGATAGTAAGATTACTTGCACTATATCAAAGAGTTATGATATTCCCCTAAGTAACTAATGATATATGTATTATATAAGTAAACTTACTATGAGGCATCGTTTGTGTGGAATAACTTTGTACTCCACGAGGTAGTGGGGAAACACTTTGGTGTTGCATGTTCGAGGGGTTGCGAAGCACCCATAAGGCACCTTGCAATTATAGGATCCCTTGGGGATCATGACAACCATGCTTGCATCATGGTTATTATTCAAAGTGCATGGTCTGCAAATAAGATTTCGAAGTGGGAAATCCTTTGCATTGTGAGTCAGAACATTGCAGTCTAGCACAACCTTATTAATATGAATATGAGTCAGGGTCCTTTATTAAAAGTAGTGTATGTGAGAACAATTGGGTTATGAGGGCCATTGAGAAAGGTTGTTGCTATGTGGTAGAGATCGATTTTGATATTTGTAGCTCATGGATGACATTTGACATGATCTTTTTCTTATGGAATAAAACCCTCTTAGCTCTCCGGGGAGACATCAACTAAGTTTCATTAATGAGAAGGGATAAAGGAGGACATTAAGACTTGGTTCAAGAGATTTGCGCTTATTATCAATAGGGAACAACAAAAGGAGAAGATCAACAAATGATGACATTAAGAGTTGAGGAAATTCTTTGAACATAATTACAATTACGGGGTGTCCGAGTGCCTGGTTTGTGCAGTTATCGATGCATGTAGGAGACAATGAGACAAGGGTTAAGAAACACATGCCGAGAGCCTTTTTCATAGATATAAAGCATATGGTTAGTGTTGAGAGGCAATAACTGCACAAACCAGGCACTCGAACACCCCGTAATTGTTATTATGTTCAAAGAATTTCCTCAACTCTTAATGTCATAATTTGTTGGTCTTCTCCTTTTGTTGTTCCCTATGTACAACATGCATACAACCAAGAAGTGCATTCATCCACTTAGAGCTCATCGTTCAATACATAATTTGGATATTTTACAAAGGATCCCTTAGACATGGTATTTGGGAGAGATGAAGATTTTAGTGGGCAATATGACAGGGACAAAGCACAGAAGTTCATTCAGAAAATTCAGATGATTCACTAGGCAGTGCACGAGAAGTTGGAGAAAAGTCAAGCTCAATATAAAGCACGACATGACAAGCACCAAGTCGATCACCAATTCCATGTTAGGGAAAATATTAAATGTGATGAAACTTTGATATGGAACTGGTATGTCTCATAGCTATGGAACTATGATGGCTAGAGAATCATGATTAGATTTGCAAGTGTATGCCAATATAGATGGGGTGTGTCCAGTGATATTCATATACAATCTCAATGCAAGCAAAGAGAGCACCGAGATCTTGTAAAGGAGGTCATGTGGTTGCCTGGATGTGGCCTTGTGGAGATATGAGTTGCATGTTAGGGTGCTTAAGAATAAAAATGGAGTGATTGGCATGAGTGATTGTATGCTAGAGTAATTAGTGGATTGTAGCTATAAGGTATGATATTGTAAGTAGATGGGCGCGTCATTCATTGAACCTATGAGAGAACTGTTGACGGGCCTTTTGGACCATTTGTCAACATGGTAAAGTAGTCCAAAACAAAGTTCTTCAAACAAGCTAAGTCATTTAAATAGCCGCTCCCGATGGGTTTAGAGGCTTCGTTAGCCTGTGAATCTCTTCTTCCTACGAAGAAAAGAGAATATGGAAATCCTAATGTAATCCTAAGGTTATATGTATATGGTCTAAAGGTCAATGTTCATGTCAATGCATCTAGACTAAATATTAAGCTCAACTAGATGAATTTGCAGTATTTAAGTCTAACAGTTAAGCTACTAAATACAAGGTTATACATATATACATAATTTAATTACATATATACAAGTAGTAAAACACCATAAACTTAGGTAACTCGGGAATTCAATACAAAAGAATGATTTATGATTTTTATTCATATATGACATTGTGCATTCAATGCAAAATGAATAACTAATTTAAACTATCAATGCAATCATGTGATAAATACAAATAACTCTTAATACAATACTTTATAAAAGATAAGAAACTACAAACACTGTAATTCCCTAATCTCTTAACAAGTCAAGAGAAGTATGAAATTGTATTTTCAGTAAAGCAAGAGTCAATGCAAATACATGTATTGAATGTTGTCTAATATCAATGCAATTACATAATATTAATGCAATTTTTTAACACTATCCTAGTCGAGTCATGATAAATGACTATAATAATTTATTTCAAAAATTAATCTTTCAACCACTTAAAAGCTTGAAAACATTCAACCACTAAGAGATGAAAGACTACATGGAGCATAAGAAATATTATAGCTAAAGATATTAATCTTATCAATAGATGAATGATGTGTTGGTTGTAGCCTAAATTCTCACAAGACGTTACAAGATCTCAGATTTAGACAGCACATGGATTGTAGTCATTTTTCAGAAAACAATTTATAAAAACAAAAAGATCATAATGGAAAAATGAACAAAATCAATAAATTACAAGGAGATATGTATTTATATTGTTTTTAATTTTTCTAACAACAATAAGAAAATAACCACGCTTTTAACCTTTCAGAATTTTATGAAACATGGTCAAAGAATTCCTTGAAAGTAATAATATGGAAACTATAGAATAATAAACAGATGAAACTGAGTTTTAAAGGTCTTGAAATCGTTTGATAACAATTAAAAATTTACAATAGCAAAAAAATGAAGTCCCTCTCTCACAACTTGAGGCTCTATTTATATGTAAATGATCCCTCCATATGCAAAACTACATCTCATAAATAAAAACAGTTTCCCAAAATCTAGGATGATAATATGTAACTTCTCCTGACCACTTGGGGTTGTATCATCACTGTTTTAAAAGAAGATGACACAAAAAATGAACACGATAGGCAAAGGTGATTTGAAATAGCTGAGCCATATCAACAACGACGTACATCGTTAGAACTAATGTCAACTTCCACAAGACGAAGGATACATGTTAACAAATCAAAGAACTAGAAATTAATAATTGACATTATCATTAAAATTTGGAAGCTATAAAATCGAAGATTAAAACTAATAAACTAAATAAAATATCAACTCATACCTTGATAATCTTCAGACCTAGAAATAAAAAACTGATAATATTCTATTTAGAAGAATTTTGACTTTGAGAATCAGATGTAATTACAACTTTAACTTTGGCAGATTTAATGGTTATCTGGGTGTCTGACATTTGTGACTTCTATTCTAATCCAGAGGTCTTCTTATTGTTCTGGTTGGCTCTAAGTTGGTTCATCATTTGAAATTGGAAATTATTTTGCTTTAATTATGGATCCTATGCTCAAGGCAACAAATCATGACTGAGTATCTTTGCTGCCAATACTTGCTTTGTACACATTTGTTAGAGTTGGCCTTGTATTGGCAATGGTTTTCATAGTCATATGCATTTTCATCAACGTGGGGAAGACATTATCATCAACAAATTCATACACAAGATCCAACTCTGGCTTATTCTTTTTCAATACTTGTTCCTCGGGAGAGTTGACATTAACATAAGAATCCATGACATGACCTTGCTTAATTTTGTTTCATTGAGCTCAAGCAATTTTATGGGTTACCTATTTATTTTTAATTTTAGATGGAATGTTCAGACTTAGTTAACTATTTTCTTTCATGTTTGTAGGTTGATAGTGGCTAGTATAGTCCGACAGGCTTGGCTTAAAGTCATCCTTAAAGTCTGATTTTAACTCAACATGTTGAAACCTCATTTTATTTTCCAAATTATGGATCACACAAGCAATTTGGGGGTTTTACCCATTATTTCCTCACATAAATCCAATTCATCTGATTGAAAAAAGTTACCAGGGCCCGAATACTCATGGATGTGAGATACAAAGGGTTTTGGGGTAGCATGGTTAGGATTTTGCTAACTTCGTGGAACCCTGGGAGTGTTGAAGAATGTTACTAGGTTCAGTCTTCATATTTATATTTGAGTCAAACACTGAAAAAGTTTTTATTATTATTATTACACTGACTTATTAAAGCATGGGTTTCATCCTTGGGTCATCATTTTATAGGTGAAAGTCCCCATTGAGGACTACTAGGTTTTATACTAAGTCATTAAAGTCATTGTCCATTTAATGAGACCCTTCTTGGGCTTTTGTATCATGTAAAAAGAATTATTATTGAGTCAAAAATGTAATTTGTCACCTCCACACCAAGTCGGCCCTAGCCTAATGAAGTCGGCCTACAAGAGGACAATTCGATCCACATAAGAGGCCATATATACAAGAGCAGTTCAATCAATTTGGACACCAGCTTAACAAGTTCGATACACATCAAGGAAGTGCAGAAAAAGTGTGAAGTTCAAGGGGAAGAAGGAAGAAGTATAAGTCGAAGTTTCTCGGCTATCTCTCTTTCTATTTTATGTGAAGTTATTGGGCTATTTGTTGGATCAAAGTTCTGTTGTTGGGAGGGTGTTGTGGACATAAATCCCTCCTGTGGACAGAAGTGATATCTCTAGTCTTATGAGAGGATCTAGCAACAAACCAGACACACTAGTGCAAAACTCTCATGGTTTATGTTGAAAAATGAAAAGTGAGAGAGAGAAACCTACCTCACTCTGATGTTAAGTGCTAAACCTTTGATGATGATCTCGATCCCTTAGCTTCTAGGCTCGCTCCTTGATATTCCTTGCTTTCGAGTACCTACAAGAGAGATCAAAAGACAACAAGAAATACAAGAGAATACATAGTATAATTCAAACATAAACTACATGATAGATCATGGAGCATCATGTTAAATGAATAAATATTTAGACATTTATGGAAAGTAAACACCAGATGTATATATTAATGAATCAAAAAGGGAAGCATATAACCATTTCCTTGATGTTGGAGACTTCCTTGTAGTGGATTTCCAAGTCCAAGACAAGACCATTCAATCACTCCTTCTCCTTAGTTAGATGGAGAACATTTGGGCATAATTTCAGCATAGGAGTGTAGGCAAGAAATGACCAATCATTTAGGGATGGAAGAGACTTGATTTATAGAATGGGAGAGGGAGTTAGGGATCCACAAAAGAGGGAGGAATGTCCACATTTCAAGGGGAATGTCCCTAAAGGTATGATCAAGAATTCAAAATGGGAGAGCTCGACCATATCTCTATCCAACAACATCCAACTCATTGTTCTCGAAGATTCTAGCAGGTGAAGCTTCTCCTCCACATTAGGAAAGACTGCTAGAAGAGGTTCAGCATGAGTTTTCATATCAAAAGTCGCACTGGCAGTGCTAGGTCAATATGCTGCAACAGGCCAGCGCTAGTGCAAAGCGTGTTGGTCTCGAAAACTAGGGTTTTGTGCAAATTTCTCCAAAATTTTCTCAAGGAAATTCTTCTATTCTTCAGGGATGTTTTTGTATATGTTTCATAGTGAGGACACTAACAACTTTTGTCACTTTGCGACATTTTAGGCAAAGTTCAACGGCTCAGGGTATGAGATAGGTAGTACGACAAATTACTGTATAACAGATGCCCCTTAAAGCATGAAGTCAAAACAAAAGATGATGGTTGAAATGCTTTACAAGTCAAGGCAAGGACCCGAAAAAACATCATCAGGAGATCTGCAAATAAAACATGATACAATATGCATATCTGACATCTCTGATATAGATATGCCTAATAATACACCTCTGAATAAGCATCTAACAATACATGAATCCATGACATAGGCACAGTCATCCAACCAGAAAGGATCATGTGTATGGATCCACGGTATGGATGCAGCCATCCGACTAAAAGGGATCAAGTGTACAATC
Organism: Pinus taeda; assembly: GCA_000404065.3. NCBI lineage: Eukaryota > Viridiplantae > Streptophyta > Pinopsida > Pinales > Pinaceae > Pinus > Pinus taeda. The sequence goes on from APFE030216210.1 coordinate 111,636, forward strand.
ATGAATACTCAATAACTCCTCGCAACTTGGACCTTGACAGATAAGATCCAAGGTCTTCATATCTATCTCGGTTTGATCAATGTACAAATTCTACCATGTGAATAGAAGTGTCAAGGTCGAACATGACAAAAAACCACCTCATTATCGGTCAATGATGTAAACCATTAATAGGCACGAGAGAAACCACCAATAGTGACAATGGTCCTCTAGGTACATCAACACAATATACAAGTGTGAATAAGTGAGTCAAACACTTATGGAATCATTCGACCGAATGCCAATGTTGTAAGCCCATCGTTGAACACGAATAACTCGCCATTGAGGCATGTGTTGGTACCATTCTAAGACCCCTTTTTCCCTCCCAAAACATGACCATTTCCTACCTTTTTCTCATCATTCATTCCTCAAATGCCTTGGAAATTAATTAATTAATAGTTTATAGTTGTTGAATTGCATTTAAATTTATTTAGGGGTTTTGTGTTGATAAATTAGGATTTTTGGCCTAAATCACTACAGGAAGTCTCAACAACCTGTAAATGGCTTATTGTGTGACATGTGGCATGACAGCCAGGTCAGAGCGAAAGGCATGGGCGAAAAGAGGAATGTCCAAGCATGGACAAGCACCTATCCCGCAGTGGAAACATTCCTCCTATATGCACGGTCAATGCTTAGTCAACTCTGGCATGTTGGGACAAAGGCAACAACAACACTCAGTTTTATTCCATTTGATTTTTAAGTTGTTTCCTAGTTTTTTATATGTGTAAGTAGAATAGGAACATCTCTGCGTTTTTACCAAAAGCAGCAACAGCCGCCTATGGATAAACATCCATTTTTCAAAGGATGTAATGCATGTAATTAAAAGACTGAACCGGGACATATGTTCGTTTACACTACCGTTTTGATATTGCAGACTGTTACGTTTTACATTGTCACTTTAGAACAAAGCTTTTGGTTTTAATACAATATCGCATTACAATCTCTGTGCATCGTTTTAATACTGTGATCGTGGTGTGATTATCTCGGTGTACCAAAGACGCGGACGGGCCCTGCGTGCATGGTATACCGACATTTCATTTATGTTTGCATTGTATTTGCATTGTGATTTTAATTTCATTTTACAGTCAAGCGTTTGAATGGCATTTGAATTCGATTTATATGTTCAGAGATTTGATTGATGCTTACGTTGTGTTTATGAATGCGTTATTAGATGTCTGTGCATGTGTTTGAATAAACCCTCTTCTGGGTTGTGAATTGCGTCCCGTAAAGGATTCGATCCAGGGTTGTTTATAAAACACTGCTATGGACGATGTTTATGAGTTTTCCTTTGCATGCCTTCATTAAATATTCAGGACTGTTAAATGACATTGAACAGGGGTTTCATGTTGGTGTCTCTGTAAGGAGACCGAAGCCTTTAAAGATAGTTATATACAGCACGTTATGGATTGCATTTTAGCTGTTAATAGCATATGGTTTGATGCTTAGTTAAGGCATTGATTGATAGTTTAACAATAGATTTAATCTCAGCACTGTACTTAGGAGTCATAGGTTTAAAGTAGATCCTTTATGCTTATATATTTTAGGCACACGCCTCTAAGTATACGCACCCTGGTTGACAATTAATTTAGACCAATCTAGCACCCCTAGATAGGACACTACATTTTGGCGCCGTTGCTGGGGAGGCGTACTTAAAGGATTGAAAAATTTAATAGACAAAAATCAACAAAAAATCTAGTTAAAAGTCATGTTCATTTATGCCTAGGTTTAGAGACAATCAGTGTAGATTCAGAAGAACCCCCCACAATTCAAAAATTAACCCATCATCATCAGGAGCAGACTCTGTAAAGAATTCAACACCAGCTGAGGAAAATTTTATTCAAGCATTAGAGGATAAACAAAAATCAAGATAGAGACTCACTCTCGTTGAAAGGCAAACTTTATACATACATAAATCTTAGAAGAAGGACTTTTCTAGGTCTGCCACACAAGAAGAAAGTAGTGTAGTGATTTAATACACTCCAGAGATTGAACACATTCCAGACACTAAACACTCTTACCTTAATCGCCTCTTTGAAGGAAGTGACTCTGATACAGAGAAATCTACTAAGATGGCTAAGGAAGGAGATGGGTCAGCACCACATCAAAGACAGAGAGATGAGGAAGAGTCAACTTTTCCTTTTCCCATACAAGAACCATAGGAAGATGATGAGATCAAAATGAAAAATATACCACCATCAGTGCTACCTAATTTCTATGGTATGGCTTCAGAAGATCCGGACTCATTCTTGTTCGAATTTGACATTGTATGTCGGACATATGGCTATATTGATGATGCCCATAGGCTCAGACTTTTTCCAGCCACACTAAAAGCATCAGCCTTGAGATGGTTCATGGGGCTTGGTGAGCATACTATCACTGATTGGGATGGTATGAGAAAAGTATTTCTAAGGAAATATCAACCCTATTGCAGATC
>APFE030216210.1:129582-154913 GCA_000404065.3 Pinus taeda
ATGCCTTGCCTTGTATTTGGCTTGGCTCTTTTCTAGCTGTTCCTGTACTGCCTGGTGAATCTCTTGGATTTGTTCAATGAACTTGGTTGCCTTGTCCACATCATTGTGTCCATCAACTGCTATGTCTTAACCAAAGACAAAATCCAAAGGAGACCTTGGTGTGAAACCAAAACAGGTCTCAAAAGGAGATCTATATGTAGAAGAATGTTTTTCTTGGTTGTAAGCATGCTGCACATAACACAAATGTTCATCCCAAAGTTTGGGATGCTTGCTGCAATAGCCTCTGAGCAACTGGATCACTGTCCTGTTGACCACTTCTGTCTGGCCATCTGTCTGTGGATGAAAGGTTGTGCTTTTCTTTAGTCTGGTGTCCATTAGTTTCCACAGACTCGACCAAAACTTCCCAACAAATCGGGTGTCTCGATTAGATACAATGGAAGTGGGTAATCCAAAATGAACCCATACATGCTGAAAGAACAACTTTGCAGTTTGTTCAACTGTAATCTATTTATTGCAGGGTATCAAAATATACATTTTGCTGAACCTATCCACAACAACATATAAATAGTCATCACCTTTCCTAGATTTAGGCAGTCCTCCAACAAATTCCATGGAAATACTTTCACAAGGATGAGAAGGAACTGGCAGTGGAGTGTACAACCCTAGTTTTCTATTGCTGGGCTTGCTTTTAGCACACATGGTACACCCTCTTACATATCTAGAAACTGTGTCATTCATTTTTGGTCAATAACAAAATCTTTGCAGTTGTGCAACCGTTTTACTTACCCCAAAGTGACCTGATATTAGAGAAGTGTGTGCTTCTCGAATTATCTTTACTCTTTCAGTTTGCGAAATGCATAGCTTCCCACAATGATACAAGATTCGGTCCTTAACATGATAATCCAATTCTTCTACTCGTTTTCCTTGACTTAAAGTTGCATATACATCCTTGAAATCTATATCTTGAGCATATTGTTCAATGTAGCTCTCATGTAGTACTGAATTATGCTTAAGTATAGTGGATGCATTTATAATGGGTCTAGATAACTTATCTGCAACTTTATTGTGTATGCCCTTCTTATCTCTGATCACTAAATGAAACTGTTGTAGAAAACCCATCCACCTATAATGTCTTGATTATTGCAACTTAGCTTGGGAGTGTAGGTATTGAAGTGGTTGATGATCAGTATGTATGACTGTCTCTTTGCCCCATTAAGTAATGTTTCCGCTTTTTCACACTCTGTACTAATGCATACAATTCTTTATCTTATGTAGGATAGTTAACTACCGCATAATTAAATGTCTCAGAATGATAACATATGGGTTTACCGTGTTCTATCAACACTACTCCCATGGCATAGTCACTGGCATCTGTTTGGATCTCAAATGGTCTCTGAAGATCAGGTAGTGCTAGTACTGGTGCTGTACTAATCTTTTCTTTCAAGGTATCGAAGGCTTTCTGCTATTTGCTTCCCCAGTGAAACACCTTGTTCAATCCTGTCAAAGCATGTAAGGGAGCTGCAATTAGGGAAAAGTTGGAAATGAACTTTCTCCAATATTGTGCTACTCCTAAGAAGCTTCTAACTTTTGTAGCAGATTTGGCTTTAGGCCAGTTTACAATGACTGCAACCTTAGAGGGATCTATTTTCAATTCACTACCCCCTAATATATGACCCAAATAATTCAAAGACGTTTTGCCAAATTCACATTTTGAGAGTTTAACATAAAGTTTTTCTCTTTTCTAAACATCTAGTGTGTGCTTAACATGCTTTAAATGTTCTTCCCACGTTTTGCTAAATATAAGAATGTCATCTAGATATACAATAACATAATCATTAAGAAAGGGTCTGAGTACATCATTCATTATTCTCATGAAAGTAGCAAGACCATTGGTTAAGCCAAAAGGCATAACCAACCAATCATACAATCCCTGCTTTGTTTTGAAAGCAGTCTTCAATGCATCTTGTTCTGCAACTCTGACCTGATGATACCCACTATGCAAGTCTAACTTGGAAAAATAAACAACTTCTTTCAATTGATCTAATAGATCATCTATGCTAGGAAGGGGATAACAATTTTTTTATCGTTATCTTATTCAGTGCTCAGTAATCAATGCACATTCTTCACGAGCCATCTTTCTTTCTCACCAAAACGATTGGTGACCCACATGGTGATGTGTTAGGTCTGATGAACCCCTTCTCGAGCAACTCCTGCACCTGCTTCTTGATTTCTACATTCTCTAAAGTGGACAACCTGTACATCCCAATGTTAGGCAATGGAGCATCTTGTTGCAAATTAATATCATGTACTATTTCCTTTTTGGGTGGCAGACCTTTAGGTTATTGGAATAAGATATCATATTCTGAAACAACTTTTTCTAAATCAGCTTGTTGTTCAGTATCACAGCCCTCAAATACATTGGTTTTATCAGGTTTCTTTTCCTTTACAACCAGTAGTAAAAAATGTTTGCATGAATTTACAACTCGTTTCATCTACCCTGAGTTTATGAGAGTATAATTATTCTTGAGCTTATGAGCTCTTACAAAGTATTCGATTCCATCTTTAATGAGTAGATACTTGTTCTCAGCTCTATAGAAAATAGCTTTTCTGTCATACAAGTAAGGGCTTCTTAAAACAATTCCACATATATCCAAAGAAACTACATCTAACTCAACCTCATCTACAAATGTTGACCCAAAAGAAAACTTAAGTTTACATTGTCTAGTCACTTGTAGTTGTGTTTTATCACTTAACCAACCTAATAGGTATGGTTTCTTGTGAGGTGTAGTCAGTAATCCCAACCTCTTTACAATTTCTTTAGAAATTAAATTTACTTGTGAGCCACTATCAAACAAAGTATCAATCTTTTGATGTTTGGAAATAACTCGAACATGGAAAATCTCATGTCTTTTTCTCTCATTTTCTTCATCAATAATAGATTGTGCAGAATTACTAGTAGATGCTTGTTGAAGCCTCGAAAATCACTGCAACAACATGGGGGATGACCACCCGATCTGGACCTTAAAGCAACTCCTTTTCCGTTTGGAATGGTGGTTCCGACTAGTTCAACTAAGTCCAGTTACCTTCTCTCAACCTCCAATGGCTTTAAAATATGACTTTCATTCACCAATGGAGAAGAGACATCAGATCAACTCTCTTGCTGATCAGGAAAGAAATTGATCCTTAAGCTGATTTGGGGCTCAGCCAATCCACTACTAAAGTTTGCCTCTTTGGGAAGAGGACTTAAAAGAATGTAGAGATTATTCTAAATGCAAACTTGTTCTAAGATGCAAGCAGAAGAAACTATCTTAATCCTATCTCAATTAGGGAGATATAGATCTAACCCAACCAAGAGCAGATATTTAAAATATTGGGATTTAAATATGTCTGACTTATAAGGAATATCAAGCTAATGAAGTAGTTCAATTAGCTAACATTATGAATACCGCACACATCCTATTGAAACCTTTTAACTGAAATAATCAATCAATAACACTCAGGAAGAAGTTCACAAAATGATATTGACCATTTAATCAGTAACTTGAATTATTAAACAATAAAATGCGGAAAAAGTTCTCAACATATCACTATTCAACAAATCAGTTTTAGAAGACATATTTATGAGTAAATAGTTACTTAGAAATTAGAATTCAACCCATAAGAGTAGAGATACATAATAACATAAAATAGAGGCAACTTACCCATATCGACAAAAGTGCACAAATATGTAAGTAAATTGACACAATTCTGTCATCATAAAATGAAACTAGCATTTACAACAATAGTATTCGCAATACCAATTTATTGAATCCATTTCTCCACCTCGGGTCTCTAATAGTCCTTTACAATGCCTGAGCTTTTGCTTTCAAATCCATAGCTACAATAGTGCAAACTTTGTTCATTATACATAACTCAGAATGTAGAAGAAAAACCTCAATAATCCCCAGATCTGAGATTCCACTCATCCCACCTACAACTCTAAATCCTTATTACAGAAGTGCTTTTAGAATTCAAGAATTGCATAGGGGAGCAACCCTTTGTATATTCTGCAATCTGTCATTTATAATATTTCCAAAGGTATTTTTGAGAGGAAAGTTTGTTGAAGAAAAATCTGTCCAATCAATTTTGTTTGCTCAAAATTTCCATTTTTAATTGTTGGAACATTTTCATTGATTGAAATCTTTTTCTCCATATCTCTTCTACTGTTTTCCTACAAAAAAATCAAAATAAATTAAGATGCAATAATAAAATCAAAATGTCATTTCTGGCATTAAGACAAATCCAATCAAATGCAATTAATTAAATAATTGAAAATAAAATATAAGCTTTCTATTGTTGTCTAGGATGATTTAATTGGCCAAGGATATCATTGAAAAATGGATTTGCATTGAGAAGAGGCTTTGGACAAATGAAAATGCAAAAAATAAAACTCAGAAAATAGATTTTGTTTAGAAATTCGGAGCTTGATCTTCTGCCTGATTTTCGACCCAATAAATGAGCAAATCTGTTAGTGAAACCTTCTTAAAAATGTTCTCCTTGATTTTATCTTTCCAATGAGCCATCTTGGGCCTCATTTGGCCAAGTAAAACTCAATCTATGAGCCTCCAAAGTTGATGAGTCAAATCTGGTATAAATCTGGAAATCTTGTTACTGAACTAAAAAATCAAAATTTTAATTAAAAGATTTAATCCTAAATTAAACTTTAATTATCTAATAATTAATACTAATTTAATTGTTAATCATAAATTAAACTATTTTTTAATAACTATTATAATTAATATTAATGTAACTAATAATATATAATTCACCGTTTTATAAACTATTTAATCTAAATAAATAATTAAATTTTAATTAATTTAATATTAATTATTTTAAATATTAATATTTAATCTATTATTAAATTAACACTACATTCCTCACCACTATTATAACTACCCTCCTATTTTACTTATTTTCACTCACTTATGAGTGTTTTTGAATGAAACCTATATAATAGAATTCATATCTGTTTGCCCATTCGCATTCGGTCATTGGGTTTTTAATGATACGATGTTTAGAGAATTGTGATGGCTCTGATTGTGAAAATTGCGGTCAAGTGATATTTAATGGACTCGAAATTTTATGAATTGTAATTATATATATATATAAAAATTTTATGAATTGTAATTATATATATAGAGATAATTTGAGTTCCATGATCTTTATCATTTGGTTAAGTTATGGGATTATCGCATATCGTAAAAATGATTGATTGCATTTTGTTTTGGAATGCCCTTTTATTAAAGATGCGATGCGAGAATTTGTGCGATGAAGTTAGCATGAGGTCACGGGAGCTCAAAAATTTACATTAAAGTTTTTTAATACGCCGTATAAAACCAAATTGTTTATTGCTTGTCACATTTTGCTTTGTGAAATTGTTAAGGCTTTTTTTTGTATTAAATCTACGATAAGACTTTGCGAGAAGTGTTTTTTTTGTGATCTGGGTCTTGGGGGCTATTAAATTAATGAAGACAAGTGGAGTTTATTTGGAGTGATATTTTTCTATTTAAACTATAGCCACTATAAAAATAAAAAATAAATAAACTACAGCCACTTTGACATTTTGATTTTTCGAGATTAGTAATTTATTTGAAAATAGAAAATTGGAATAAATGACTGAAATCCCGCTGCTTCATGATTTGGCTATATAAGTAAAAAAATGAAAAATGTTAGTAATAACTAACTAGGGGTTAATATTTAAAATAAATGCATTATTGAACTAATTTAATTACAAAAATGGAATATTGTACATTTTATGCACTTTTAACCCAGTAGACATAAATGATTAAACTTCAAAGGAGTGCCATTTACAAACCAGTTGACCAAATGAGGAGGGACAAGCATCAATGGGAAGCTTATAAAAAATCGATTTTAACAAGGCAATCAAAACAAGAAACTAAAGAAAATGAAAAATTAACAAACTCGTAGGATAATCAACTTAATGAAAATCCTAAAAGGCGTTTAGCCTAAAATTTATAGAAACGGTCCCCATTATTTGAAGTGAACAAGTCAAAAATGGGGGGGTTGTGTTTTACCACAACAATGCTTCAGAATTTTTACCTTTTATACCTGTGGCTACAATGGTTGTTTCATCTCCTGAGTTCGACCCCAAGTCTTTCTGAATAGCTGCAATAGTCTTCTTCTTCTTGCCTTTGAACTTCTTAGGTCTCAGCTCCGAATGCATAATCCAACAGTGCTCATCATCATGCCCATCCTTTTTATAGTGAGTGCATGAAGACTTTTTCTTTTGCGCTGTATTGGCCTGCCTTTCTTTCCATTTCTATTTTCTTTTCTCCTTATTCTTGCTTGCAAGGGGTTTGGATGATCCCCCAACTTCTGGGTTCCCATTCTTTCCTCTAGCTTCTAGATGAGTAGCTTGAACAGATACCTCATCTATACTAGTGGGATTAAACATGAGGATAGTGTGTCTCACGTAGCGGTGTAGACCCCCTATGTACTTCAGCAGAGTCTCAGGTGAGTCTAGTGAAATTCCTAGAATCAAAGCTCTTTTCCTAAATTCTTGGGTGTAACCCTGTACACCTTGCCCTTTCAATTGGCAAATATTTTGCCAACTCGTCATGGCTTGCTGCATGTAAGCTAGTGGATAAAACTTCTTTTTTATTGCAGAAACAAATTCACTCCAGACAGAAAGAATCTTACCATGTTTCTTCATGTCAACTTGTAACCTGCCTTCCCACCATACCAAGGCAGTGCCTTCGAGGCGTAGGCTGGCCAACTAAATCTTACTCTTGTCTGAGTCGATACTCTGCACTCTGCAATAAACATTAATTTGTCTAATCCAATTATCCAGCTTCTCTACATTCAACTCTCCATCATATATCGGTAAATCAAATTTAACATCTAATTTAATAAAAAATGTCTTCTTTTTATGTTCAGGGCTATTAGGAGGTGTGAGAAAGCTTTCTTCTTTCCCTTTGCCTCTTGAGTGGTCATGGAGGAGAGATTCTTCTTCTCCTTTATCTTGTTTGGAGCCTGATGAATCTTCATCTTTATGTTTCCTAAAATCCCTATACATTTCCTTTACCATGGACCTCATGGCCAGGAAACTATCTGTAAATTGAGGATTTGGTCCCAAGGGACTTTCTTCTGACATTTTCTTCTAAAGATGGACTCCTCCAATTTCTGGGTTAGTTTCGACCAACTCCCCTTCTCCTAATTTAAGCTTTGATCTAGTTAGCATTCAACAACAAATCCAACACAAGCTTGTCTAACCTTAAACAACCTAGGAGCTCTGATACCACTTGATCTGAAAATCACTCATGAATGATCTCAGTTAATTAATGAAGGTATTACAGACCCATGTGATGGGGTGTGTCTATGTTATTTTAAGCAACGGATCGATAAGATTGCGAAATACACAGACACTTGAAACAGTAAGAGAAACACAGTAAGCAAATACAAAACACAATAAATTTAATAAGGATTTCACCCAATCCTCCTCGGCTACGTCTCCTGGTCCAGCCTTTAGTGGTGGCCCTTTTTATTGTGTCTTAAAGCAGAGATTTTACAATAAGGAGCGCAATTTGAGTCTCACTTAACAAAGAATGATCAGTAGGATTGTGCTTGGATCCCCCAAGTCTCTAGAGTACACATACTCCCCTTACTGAATATCGACCTCAACTGATCTCATTGGTATGAGTCCATTTTGGTACTCAATACCGAACAGGTATACACAGAGGAGTTGCTTGAACCTCTCAAGCCTTCTTTGGAGTTCACAGACTCTCAGACTCTTTCTTTTTTGTCTGCTTGATGTTGCCTTTGCTCTGCAGGTCAGCTCGGCTTCCCTGTTCTCTGGAATTCACTTCTTTCTGGCCTTTTCGACTTTCCGCTTCTCTTCCTCTCTTTGTCTCTCTCTGTCTCTCTCTCTCTATCTGTTTGTGGCTTAAAGCCAATCTGTTCCCTTATTACTCATTTCGTCTTCCCGGCTCTTTGGATCGCCTACCTCTGTCCGCTGGAATTCCCCTGCTCTGCGTCATCATCACTGTGTAACGATGCACAGAGAGGTGGTCACTTGTCGCCTTACGGACTGAGTGCCAGTTGCCTTCGAAGGGTCGTTATTTCCATTACTCCAGGTTTTGCCCATGAAACTGATTCTCCTGCCAGCTTAGCGGTCATATCAAACCTCAAACCTTTATGCGACGCAGCCTATTTCCCGTCAAATCCGGTCTTCCATCAGGTTAAACCTCCGCTGTTGATTTGGAGCCTCCAGATCCTACGGTCTCTGTCTATATCGCGGGTGAGTTGCTTGACCGTTACTCACGCGATATAAGCATTTTTTCTCTTTCATCCATTGGACACGCGTCACCCAGTGTGTGGCATCACGCTGAACTCAGCCAAACCCACTTACCACTCGAAGTGCACTCGATATCCTGCCCATTTTGGGTGCGGGACCCGCCTTTTGGTGCTTTCCGCACGGTTTTCCCGTTTTCCTCGTGACCGAGTGCTCAGGGCTTTCCTTCTCTGAGGGTTTTGCCTTGCGATACGCGATTAGAAACTACCTCTGTTTCTGGATCTGGGCTTCCGATTGCCAATTTGCGTCCCTACGCGGACTCCATGGGCCAACGGTCAGTGTGCTTTGACCGAGGGTCCTCATTGTTCCGTGCAGGCCACAATTTCCATTGTCCAAAGGTCATTTTTGATACTTGTTATTCATAAGATTTGATCTAACATAATTTTGAAACAGTCATGAGAAATGTTTAAGGATCCAATTCGGATCACCACAGTACATGATGTACTACATCACTGACTAGATAATCTATAGACACGGGCACAGAATAGGTGGCCACATAATTAACCTGTGGTTGGGGTGATACCACTTGCATAGATGGACCATTTAAGGAAGATGGTTGATAGGGAGTCAAATTAGGACCAACGAATAAAAGTTGATCAATGGCCACAATCCTTCCTTCATGCGAGAAACATATGACACGAAAGAGAGAAGAAACAAGAGCTCCCATGACATAAACATAGTCACGACGAGGAGTAAATTAAATTCCAAATCGCCTTGGACAACCATCACGTCGAGCTAGACGAATGTTCCTCCCAAAGTAATAGGCAACTTAGGAAGGATCCCTAAAAGTTGATTGGTTCCTCTGTTAAAATCTAACAGATTCGGGGTAACATGCACAAGTTGTGGAGAATTAAAGCTTGCTAAGCAGTGGAAGATAGAATACTAACAAACACGATTGCATTTATAATTTTTCTAAGTACAACCATGTTATAAGGTTGCACCATGATCTGGAAGGGGACATAAGAAGGAAGATAGTATCTTGCTAGTTGACTCCAATTTAAAAGAAAGTGACTAAACTACTTGGAAGGGGTGCCATCAGAATAGGGTAATTTCGCCCTTGCGTTACAGGAATAGGAGGATCACCCTCATGGATCGTGGGAATATGAGGATTGTCCCCTTGTATCGTGGGAATAAGAATATCGCCCCCTAATTCTTTGGAATTTGAAGAACCCAGAAGAACCTGAGTAGTATGAAATTCACTCTCTACATGATGGATAAGATCGACTGAGAGCGGAATCAGGTCAACCATTTTCTTGACCAATGGTTGATCGGGAACAGACTCATGGGATTTAGCTCCATAGAGAGTGGGATTGATCAAATATGAGTTCTGATCAATAACTTGATCAACTAGTGGAGGGTTGAGGGAAAGCTTCTGATAACCAGTCAGAAGACGAGGTTGAGAAGTGGTAAGGTTATCCAACACTTTTAAGGCTTCATCCATACGAGGACAAAGGTGAATAGGATGATGCCCTTCACATAACCTACAGGAAAAAATGACTTTTCCCTTTTTCCCACGGGATTTATTGCTACTAGTTGAAATTTTATCGCCAACATGATCTCCAGAGGTTGATGACAAAGGTTGATAGGAACCTATGGACCACACTTATAGGACCTTGGGAATACTAGGACAATCTCTAAGAAGGTGATCACCCTTACATAGCATGCAAGGGAATTTCATTTTTCAGGGCTGATTGGAAGATTTTTCAACATCAGTTGCGTAAGTAGCAATGGCGGCTTGGTTGGCCTTTTGCTTCTTTTTCTTCTTCTTAATATTTATTTTCTTCTTCTTCTTATCCACCTAGTTACTAGCTTGTAGGCTTTCAACAGAGGAAGAGGAAGAAGATCGAATAGGCGAAGAAGGAAAAGAGTCAAATTTAGGATCAACTGTAGGTTGATATTGTTTAGGTTGAGGAGAGCCCAGTTGAGGAGTAGTTTGGAAATTCGGAACCATAGGGGTCGAAAATAACCAAACTAGCAAACCAATGGTAAACCGAGGAAGGGACACCGTTTCCATATAGGGAGCACAAACATTTCCAAAAGAAGGAAAAGGACTATGATTCCTATCAGAGGGGTTTCCTTGGTGAGTAGACTCGGGAACTGTTTCCATTAGTCTCAACCTAAGATATACTAAGGAGTATTTCCACAAGAAGGACGCTTTTTCCACGGTCAATTAATTGATTTTAGAACTTAACAAAAAAAGGGGTAACTAGGCAAAAGAGTTTCCCAAGTATCTGTGAACTGCTATATACACCTTGGCGGAACCAAGGACTTGATGTATGGCAACCAATATCCCCAAATGTTGTTTTTGGTGTATCACGTCTACAAGGCGACTAACTCAGTTATCTGTGGCTAAAGGATATCAACCTAGTGGTGTCTCCCAATATATACGTGATGGTATGGGGATCACAAGTTTGTGTTAGTGTTGTCTAATGCATAACCGTTCAATGAAAGTGTTCCCATATACTTTCCATGCGTGGAGCACCTTTGATATACCCGAAAGTAATGGAGAACAATCCTATATACTTCTGTACGTGGAATGGGATATCACCCCCGGATACAATGCTGGTAGATAACGACAACTACTAGGTTTATAAACGCTAGAACACGTCTCTAGCATAGACCTCTAAATGTTTTCGTTAAGTTCCAAATTCTCCTTAGCTTAATTGAGTAAATCTTAATGTTTATCTTGAATTATGTTCAGTTTTGGGGCTCAAAACAATGTCACATGAACTCCTTTGATGCAACTATCATGAGAAAAGAAAAACTTCCCATTTCGATTAAAGCTAGACTAATCAAGGGAAGAAGTTTCAATCAACAATGCATCAAACAAAATGCTTCTACTAACTTTCTCTTTCATCTTCCAAATGCAACACCAAAAAGTAAAAATGATTTTTCACTTTCCACTATCATGAATGCAACTTTTCAAGAGTAAAATGATTTTCACTTTTACTAAGATGCACTTATATGAATTGTGAATTACTTTTTGTTTTGAATGATTTAATGCAGCTAATGCACTCCTTAGCTTTCAATCACCGAAAAAAGTGATCTATTTTCAATGATGAATCTCAAAAAATAACTTTTCAATGCAAGTAATCTAATGCACTTTTACGAGAAGTAAATTTTGAAAGACAAGCTAAAACAAATGCAAAATGATGTTTTCAATGATTTCCACAAAAAACAACACTCATTCAATCAACAAAACCAACATCTCAATGAACAAACAAGCAACAAGCGATGACCAATTGACTAGAAACCCTAGAACTCAATCATATTTCACTTCAAATCCAATGAGATAAATCTTGCAAATTAATCAAGATAATCAGTCAAGACACTAACAAATCCAAGCATATGGGACAGGAAAAGACCTCAAAGGTCAAGACACACTGGAGCCTATGATAGAAACACTAAAATTTCTCAATTCTCTAGGATCAACGCGACTGTTACAGTAAAACTCGCGCTGACAAAGGTTTCAATGCGACTGTTATTAAGGAAAACGTGCTGGTAGCGCGACTGTTCCACACAAAAACGCATTGGATGAGAAAGATTGGGAAAAATAAAAATAATTTCAACAAGCAGTCCAGACTTAACACTCTAAAGTAGTAATCACTCAAGGTGTATAACTATACAGAATCCAGTGACTGATAATTCGATGGTTGACCAAACTAATCAAAAGACCAAATCAAAGAAAGAGGTTGTAAGGGTTATAGGCTCCCTAGCAAAGTCTCCATTTTGTTGTGGAGATGAATCCCTTCTATAGATAGAAGCGATCTCTCTAGTCCTATGAGAGGATATAGCAACAAACCGAACAAACTAGTGCAAAACTCTCCTAATTTATGTTGAAAAATTCAAAGTGAGAGAGAGAAACCTACCTCACTTTGATGCTAAGTGCTCAACCTTTGATGATGATCTTGATCCTTTAGCTTCCAGGCTTGCTCCTCGCGATTCCTTGCATCCGAATACTTGCAAGAGAGATCAAAAGACAACAAGAAATACAAGAGCATACATAGTATAATTCAAACATAAACTACATGATAGATCAAGGAGCATCATGCTAAATGAATAAATATTTAGACATTTATGGAAAGTAAACACCAAATGCATATATTAATGAATAAAAAAGGGAAGCATACAACCATTTCCTTGATGTTGGAGACTTCCTTGTAGTGGATTTCCAAGTCCAAGACAAGACCATTCAAGCACTCCTTCTCCTTAGTTAGATGGGCAACATTTGGGCATAATTTCAGCATAGGAATGCAGGCAAGAAATGACCAACCATTTGGGGATGGAAGGGACTTGATTTATAGGATGGGAGAGGGAGTTAGGGATCCACAAAAGAGGGAGGAAGGTCCACATCCCAAGGGGAAGATCCCTAAAGGTAGGATCAATAACTCAAAATGGGAGAGCTCGACCATATCTCTATCCAACAACATCCAACTTGTTGTTCTCGAAGATTCTAGCAGGTGAAGCTTCTCCTCCACTTTACGAAAGATTTCCAGAAGAGGTTCAACACGGGTTTTTATATCAAAAGCTACGCTAGAAGCGCTAGGTCAATATGCTACAACATGCCATCAACATGGGCCAGCAATAGTGTAAAGCATGTTGGTCCTGAAAACTAGGGTTTTAGACAAATTTCTCTAGAATTTCCTCAGGGAAACTCTTCTTCTATTCTTCAAGGATGTTTTTGTATGTGTTTTATAGTGAGTAGACTAACAAATTTTGTCACTTTGCGACATTTTGGGCAAAGTTCGACAGCTTAGGGTATCAGATAGGGAGTGCGACAATTATTGTATAACAGAAGGTCGAAATTCTGAAAGTGTTGTGTCAAAAATTCTGCTACTGGAAGGTCGAAATTTTTGATTTGTTGGGTTGAAGTGCTGCTACTACAAGGTCAAAGATCTAGATCAAAGTTGTTGGAAGGAAGGTATGACTTGGTGGTTGGAGGAGGTCTCTATCTAGGTTGAAGTGTCTTGGATTATCTCGTCTTAACTACTAAAGGAATCAGTTTGATTGGGTTTTCCCCAGATAAGGGTTTTTCCCTGGCAGAGTGCCTACATCTTGTGTCTCTTGTTATTGTGATTTTCATACATACATAATTTGGTGATTGCTTGATGAAAGACAATATAATAAAGATACAAAAGAAACCAATATAACTCACAAGTAATTATCTAGAAAGAGAAATATAACCCTAATTGTACTAGCATTGATTTCTCAACATGGTTCCAGAGCTAAGGTCAAGGAAGATTGGAGATCCCTCTATTGGCTTGAAATAAAGGACTACTCCCTCTATGATAAGATACTTAAAAATTGGATTCAATATTGCAGGAAGATGGAACAAAATAATCATCTACAACTTATTCAACAGGGTCAAAAGCGAAGGGTTTTTGGCTGCACTCACAAGTTCACTCAATGATGATAATGCATGGATTATTAATAGTGGAGCATCAAGACACATGACAGGAGATAACAAACAACTTCACACTCTATGAAAGGAACAATCTTCTCATACATTGGAATTAGGAGACAATAAAAGTTATGCTATGGAAGGCCCGGGATCAACTTCTTTGAAGTTGGACAAGGGAGAAAAGCTACATCTCAACAATATACTCTATGTTTGAGGTTTGAAAAAGAATTTACTTTCAATATCTTGCTTAAAATATAAAGGTGATAGAGTTGCTTTTGTAGATGGAAATTTTTTGGCTTGGGGTAAATATTCAAGCACTGATAAAGCTAGAGTTATTGGAATACATGAAGGAAATTTATATAGAGTAATACAACCATCTCCTCGAGCCCTAGTTCACATGGAAATCAATACCATTGAACTATGGCATAGAAGATATGGACATTTGCGTTAAAAGGTTATTCTCTCTCTCAATAAATTGGTAAATGACATTCCCAACATTAAATAAGATTGTGAAGGAATATGCAAGGGATGTGCCTTAGTAAAGAATACAAGGAAACCATTTACAAGCAGTGAAACAAGTTATAAAGGAATATTGGACCTTATCCATTCAGATGTGTGTGGGCCTATGTATGATAAATCACATGGAGGTCATATTTATTATGTAACCTTTATTGATGATCACTCTAGAAAGACATAGCTCTATCTACTCAAAACAAAGGACAAAGTATTTGAAAAGTTCCAGGAATTTAGGTATGAAGTAGAGACCTTAACCAAAAGGAGAATAAAGACTTTGAGATCTGATAATGGTGGAGAATACACTTTAAAAGAAATAATTTCATATTGCAAAGAAACATGAATTAAGAGGGAGCTCATTATTACCTACAATCCTGAACAAAATGGAGTTGCAAAAAGGAAGAATAGAACACTTGAAGAATGTATATGAACAATGATTTTTTATCAAGATATTCCTAAATTTCTATGGGGAGAAGTTGTAATGATTGTTTTATATATACAAAATAGAAGTCCTCATAGAATCCTCGATAATATGACACCTGAATAAGCATTCACAAGAACGAAGCCATGTGTGGACCATTTCCGAAGCTTAGGATGTCCTACCTATATCCATGTTCCAAAGGACAAACGAAAGTAGCTAGATTTTACAAGCATTAAAGGGATTTTTGTTGGCTACAGTCTTTCTTCAAAGGGATATAGAATCTACATCAAGGAAGGAAGACATATTGAAGTAATAAGCGACATTATATTTGATGAAAATCATTCCTACAAAAGATCCAAATATATTCCTATTGATTTTAATGACGAAGGCATACCACTATTCGAAGAAGAAGAACACCACGACAATCCTACTAGAAATCAAGAAGAAGAAGAAGAAGGACCATGTGAGTCTATTCAACCTGTGATCATACCCGATACAAGGAATAGGCCAAATTGGTTAAAAACTACTCTTGAAGATGTTGAAGGACATGGAGCCGCGAAAGGAACTTTTAGAGAAAGCAAAAGACCAAAAAGGTATTCTGGATATGCCACATACATGACAAAACCAATAGAAGCTAAACCAACTACATTTGAGGAAGCTGCTCATCAAGAAGTATGGAATAAGGTTATGCAGGAAGAAAATCAATCCATTGTGAAGAATGGGGTTTGGGAAATAATTCCTAGACCAAGTGACAAATCGGTTGTCACCTCTAAATGGATCTACTAGATCAAGCATGTTGTTGATGGAAGCATAGAAAAGTATAAAGCTAGATTCATTGCAAGGGGTTTTTCTCAAAAGGAAGGCATAGACTATGAAGAAATCTTTGCACCTACTGCAAGATATACTACTATAAGATATTTGGTTTCGTTGGTTGCAACAAGGGGATGGAATATCCATCAAATGGATGTAAAAACAACATTTCTGAATGGAACCATCGATGAAGAAGTATACATTGAAAAACTTGAAGGCTTTGAAATAAATGGCAAAGACATTCATGTTTGTAGACTCAAGGAGGCCCTGTATGGTTTGAAGCAAGATCCTAGGGCATGGTATGCAAGAATGGATGCGTACCTTCTAAGAATCAGGTTCGTCAAAAGTTTTGTTGATCCAAATCTCTATATAAAGGTTGTGGATAATGAGCTAGTCATTATTCTACTATATGTGGATGATTTTTTTATTATAGGTGTAGAGCGAAGGATATAAGAATGCAAGAAGGTGCTGGCAGCCGAATTTTAGATGAAGGATCTGGGTCTAATGCATTATTACCTAGGATTGGAAGTATGGAAAAAACTCAGGGAGATTTATTTGGGGCAAGGAAAGCATATAATTAAGTTGTTGCAGAAATTCGGTATGACGGATTCCAAGCTCATGACTACTCCCATGATCACCAATCTCAAGAAGTTGAGAAGCTCTGACTCAAGTCTCATAGATCCTACCTCCTATCAAAAGTTGGTGGGTTCTCTGATGTATCTGGTAAACACTAAACCAGATATATGTTTTGTTGTGAACATTCTTAGTCAATTTTAGTTGGATCCTCATCATGATCATTGGATAGGTTCCAAGAATATATTAAGATATCTATGTGGCACTATTCATCACTGCCTAAAGTATGATAGCAAGGAAGTCAAGATGACAGGTTATACAGATTCTGATTAGGGTGGTGGTGAGGTTGATGGAAGAAGCACTACTTGTGGATGTTTTAGTTTGGGATTTGCGATGAATTCATGGATGAGTAAAAAACAAGACCTCGTTGCTTTAAGTAGTGTTGATGTTGAGTATGTGGCTGCATGTGAAGTAGGAAAGGAGGTAGTATAGTTAAGGAAGCTCTTGCATAGTTGTTTGAGAAACCTCTAATTCATACTGTGATAAATTGTGATAATCAAAGCAACATTAAGATGTCTAAAGATCTTGTGTTCCATGTAAGGATGAAGCATATCAACAATAAGTACCACTATATTAGAAGTTTGGTACAATACGAGATCGTGAAGCTACAATATGTTCCGACCGACGAACATGTAGTTGAAGTGTTAACAAAGTCTCTTCCCAGTAAGAAGTTTGAATATTTGAGAAGCATGATTGGTTTGGTTGATATTATTGATTTCGTTAATGAAAGGTGTTTGGAAGAGATGCAAGGAGGCATATTCTGTGATAAAAAATGCTTGGGAGGACATCTGGCCAATATATGTGTTGATGTCTAGTTCCCAAATTAGGGAGGGTGGCGTTTCTCATAGAGATTTGACCTTGCATTACACACCTAGTTCCCTGGGTTGATGGTTAACAAGTAAGCCTAATGGTACCTAGCGAGGCTGAAAGCTTTATTCCATCTTAGTCCCGCCTAAATAGATTGCCCTGGTTAGGAATCTAGTCTGTGGCACCATCTGTGCCGAAGTTATTCGTAGTTCTTTTGTTTTGATATCTTGCTTGTACTTGTACATACATGTGTAAATTATGAATACCTCCCTAATTAAGAGGGAGTGTTGAATAATATAACTAGGTTCAATCTTCATATTTATATTTGAGTCAAAGAATGAAAAATAATTTATTATTATAATTACAATGACTTATTAAAGCATGGGTTCCATGCTTGGGTCATCATTTTATAAGTCAAAGTCCCCATTGAGGACTTCTAGGTTTAACACTGAGTCATTAGAGTCATTTTCGATTTAATGAGACCCTTCTTGGGCTTTTGTATCATGTAAAAGAATTACTATTGAATAAAAAATGTAATTTGTCACCTCCACACCAAGTCGGCCCTACTCCGATGAAGACAACCTACAAGAGGAAAATTCGAACCATAAAAGATGATATACATACAAGAGCAGTTCGATCTATTTGGACATCAACTTAACAAGTTCGATACACATCAAGGAAGTGCAGAAAAAGTTCGAAGTTCAAGGGGAAGAAGGAAGAAGGAAGAAGTACAAGTTGAAGTTTCCAGGCTCTCTCTCTCTCTCATGCAAAGTTACTAGGCTATTTGCTTGATTGAAGTTCTATTGCTAGGAGGGTCAAAATTCTGAAAGTGCTCAGTCGAAAATTATGCTACTAGAAGGTCGAAATTTTAGATTTACTTGGTCGAAGTGTTATTATGACAAGGTCGAAGATCTAGATCGAAGTTGCTGGAAGGAAGGGTTGACTTGGTGGTCGGAGGAGGTCCGTTTCTAGGTTGAAGAGTCTTGGATTATCTCATCTTAACTACTGAAGGAAGAAGTTTGACTGGGTTTTCCCCTAAGTAGGGGTTTTTCCCTGGAAAAGAGCCTACATCTTGTGTCTCTTGTTCTTGTGATTTTCATACACACATAATTTGGTAATTGCTTCATGAAAGATAATATAATAAAGATAAAAAATAAACCAATAGAATTCACAAGTAATTATCAAGAAAGAGAAATCTAACCCTAATTCTACTGGCATTGATTTCTCAATAGGGAGGGGTTACCTCTCTATCGCTATGTGAGGGTTTTCAAAACCATTCCAATGGAGGAATGAATCCCAGGAATCCCCACATTCAACTAACTTTTGTTTAACTAACTTGTAAATTAATCTGTGGTGGAACAAACTACGCTTAGGGTTTTTGTGATTCCTTTGATAAAACTTGGCCATTTTTTAAATGCTTTTATTTGGGTAGAATGGAAGGTTTAACTTATACCCAATAAATACCATCAAAAGACGTATGTGATATAGAAACACAAGGTTGTATTGACCCTCACATGTAATGAAACGCCTAATGAAGTAAACTATATCCTTTCATTTCTTTTTTGAGCGAGTGCATATGCATACCTTTCACACTATAGGAAGCGTCCTTGGAAACAAGAAATTCTTACGAGGGGATGTCCTTTACCGGGCAGTTTTTGGACCAATTTTCGCCCTTGGTGGAAAAATGTGTTGCCTCAACAATGAAGCCTTTGTCAACCAACATATTGACATCTCCAATTTTGGGCTTACGACCATTGTAGGTGGAGCTAAAAAGTTTGACTACATCTTCATTATGGCCCTGGAAGGCTTGAATAAAATCCCACCATCCAACTTTATAGAACAGAATGAGGTACTCCTCATAGGCTTCAACAATTTTTCTTCCAGGAGGCTTGTTTTAATCACAGGGGGCCATTGTAAGATGGGAGGTGAAACACAAAGGCGATTTCACATACTAGGAAGAGCATACAAGCTGGGTAGGGTTTCGGGAAACCAAACCCTAATCTCGAATGAAGAAACGCAAGTGAAGAGTCTAGACTCAAATACAAATTAATAATGCATAATGGAACCCTAAGTTTCAAAATGACCCACTGGAAACCAGTGATGACAATACTGGATTGTATTGTTAATATTTCAGAATAGTAGTAAAACCACATGCATCGATATGCTTCGATCATATAATGATCGTCCAAGGTTTAAAACATACACATGCCAACTCGAATGAGCAAGTCCATATCATCATATAAACCTATCATTCATTTGACACAAAACCCTACCACATGGATATATACGACCTGTTGTTATCCCAAGTTTTAACTATACAGATTATGATCTATCCATCACATAGGTGTATAAGGATTTGCCCCATTACAAATTTAATAATGAAAAGAACCATTGTGTATAGTGTTAGGTTATACCACTGTTGGCTATAATAACAACCACTAAAACGTAAGTTTCGAGATTAATAGTGCTAAGTGATTTTAAATAGCTTAAGGGCGAACTTTTATGATATAGTATGGAGTGTGAAATGCATTGTTACATATCCTAATAAAGTCCAAAAGGGATACGTAAATCATTCATATTCCAAAACCATATAACACATAGAAACACCAGGTCATAAGTATAAGTTCAATCCATAATTAGGGCAAAGGAACTGTATAAGAGTAATATTCGAAACACCAACTTTATATATGGACTTTTACCAGATATTATCAAGGTTGTTCATAAAAACAAAAGGAAGGTGTTGCCTATAAGTACATGAGGGTGATGTTGCATAAATTTATCCAAGCAACAAAAGACATACATCAACCTGTGTATATTAAGATTTAGGACATGCCTCATGTTCCTTCAAGATCATCTTTTGAATCATAGAACCAATGAAAAGAGGATTATGTCAAAGTTTTAAAACACAATTAGCACAACCATCACACAAAAATAAAAATCCTTGCTTGGAGAAATGAGTCACCATTTCGGATTCCTAAGGCAAAACAACAAATTTAAAATAAACAAGAAACATAAAAGGAGGGGCCCATTTCATTCAAAGAATACAAGGGGAGTTTGTTGGGTGGCTATCTAGTTGTTGGCGAAGGACAAGATAATTGCTTATGCAACCCCCATGGTTTTCAACTCTTGGTCTCGGGGAGGCATAACGATGAGACCGTGGTCTTCACCTTTGAAACATGTGCATTGGATTTTATTGAGACAACAACAAGGTCAGAGGATGGAAGCTTGGATAACAACAATGAATATTTATAAAGGAAAGATTATCATAACGGAGTCAAAAATTTTAATTTCATGTAAATGGGCATATGATTGCAAGACACGATAAGGCATGCATACCCTTGGTAAGTTATTGATAAAGTCTAGATGTTGAATTAGTTGACAGGGAGGACATGCTGGATTCCTAGATATTCTGGTTATAAACTTTGAGGAGGGATAGGGCATGGAAGTGAGAGGTGCAGGCTCACTTGACTAGTTTGTCTAGATTTGGTCAAGGAAACCCCAAGTCAAATTTAAAGGGGAGAATTTTAGGTTAAACTTAAGTCAGAGAATAGTTAAAGTTGTTAGATTAACAATGGTGGTTTTGGTAGGATGTGGTATTTGAGCCCATGGATTACATATGGTGAAGCCTTTAAAAGGCTTTACATACTCCACTTTAATGAATCATAGTTAAGTGGAAGGCTCACTTGGTATACTTGGCAGAGTTTCACCAATGATTAATTGATTGTTTTTCCAAGATAAAACTCTATACGTTGTTGCTATGATTATATTCTCTAGCATAATTCTCATTCATTTGTTCAATACTCACAATTTCATATATTATTTTTATAAGGTAAATAAAGTTGATTTGGTATATTTAGATTTAAATGTCATTTTGTTAACTTTTTTGAAGATTAAAATTAATAAAATAAATTAATGGAAAAATTATTTTGAATTTATTAATAAAAAAGTCCCTTTAATAATTTTTGCAAAAAATATGGAAAAAACCATATCAATTAATCTCTTTTTCATTTTTAATCCTGATAAAGAATTAAATTATTTTAATAAAATATAAATTAAATTCTCTTGAATTTAATTATCAAATATTAAAATTATTTAATTATAATAATATTATTATTGCACAATATATTTTTACTATGTAGATAACTTTGAAAAAATTATAAATAACACGATTGTAAAAAACTTATATTGTTGATGAAGATCAACATAACTGACACGATTCCAAATGTTAAAAATACAATTCAAAATATCAAAACATAGTACAATTTTGTAGCTCTCATTTGTTTCATTATTATGTCACTGTCGTTAGGCACTACCACAGTGATATATATTGATCACGCCATTGCATTATTTTTTTGTACTAAAAAAAATTCAATTTTTTTATACATTTCCTAAGTTAAACCTTGGTTTCAAGTCATTCACACAACAAATTTGGTTGACGTATTCCCTGCCACCACCACCAAGGCTCCAAAGGCTCGAGGAATATGTAAGCCTGTCATCCAGTTGCCCTCCCTCTACTCGGTAGATGTCTACTTACGCTGACATTATCGAAATGAAATAGGCATGTATTGGTTGGCCCTCTCAAAAAGTTTTTAAAAAGACACATACATCTAAGAGAGTACTAAAACCATAGGAATTTAATTTCAATTAATTTGAGATTGATTTTGATATATATATATATATATATATATATATATATATATATAATTAATTTAATTTGAATATGATATGTACTACTACAACAACAAAACCAAAACAAACTATTTTTATAATTTGAATATATATAAAATTAACCAAATTTCATAGTCTCCATGCATAAAACTTACCCTGTCATGAAATTCTAATATGTACTTTCGCGTGAGACAATATCTTTGGACTAACAGAGTAGCCCACGTTGAGAGCATGTTGTTGTTGCATGGTAGAGTAATGTGTTAAGTACATGTTGGGTTTAAGATTTATCAATTTGAAATAATGATATTGCACCCAATTGTTGTTCCTTTTGTTGTTGGAATGAGAATTAGCATATAAGAAGAGGGAATGGCATGTGGGAGGTTTGAACATCGTACCCACCATAATAAAGCAACTTCGTCAAACAGAACCCAACAAAATTCTCATGGTTAAAATATGTATTCTATCTATTATGTGGTTAAAATATGTCTTCTATGTATTGAAACAATAGGACGTGTAGTACTTTTTTATTATCCCGGCCACTGGTAGGTAATAACGTAATCGATTTGCGTTGACATTGTATTAGTTTAGGAGTTGACTAAAAATCAAACGGTTTTGCACAAAGATTGACATTAGAAATTTAATTTATTTTTTGTTTATTATTAATTTAATTTATATGTATTTTGATTGGTTAGAGTCTCATTTTGCTATCATTACATTTTGTACAAATTTACATAACTTACACTTAACATTGTACCATACGCCATCCGCCATGTAAGTTAGTTAGCACCTGTGTTTCCATATTACACTTAATTAGGATTGACTACATGATAGAATATGGACCAGAGATATATTTAAATTAAATATTTCAGATCTTGCACTTAATTAGCATTGATTAGATGGCAAAAGTACACGCTAGAGTAAATTCTATATTTGACATATTGCCCTTTATTAGCATTGATTCCATGGCATAGTATGGAAAAGAGAAATATTTTATTCATTGTATTTATATTAGATATTTGACATATTGCATTTAATTAGCCTTGATTACATTGCAACAAATGGACCATATATTTTTATTTACATAAGATATTTGACCTATTGCATTTAATTAGCGTTGATTGCGAGTTAGAGTATGGACAAGAGATGATATTTTGTTTCCATGTATTTACATGGTCACAAGATACAAAAAATTAGATAGTTGGCACATTGTCCAAAAATTAGATATTTGAGATATTGCACTTAATTACCATTGATTCAATTGCAGAGTATGGACAAGGAATGATATTTTGTTCCCATAGTTTAAGCCAATATTTAATATTTGCATGTTAAGAAATAAATAATAAAATAAAAGGATGCAAAATTTTAAGTGCATTTCTTTGTCATTCATTAAATGAAAATCGTAAGTGGAAAGGGGTTATATTTTAAAAGGACCTAGAAATAACATATATTATGTTCTCGTATTTCAGCCAAAATTTTGCATTCCATAGAGCAAGTAAACTAGAAAAGCGCATTCAAAGTTGGCCAGGGACATGGTAATGTCATATCTAGTAAAAGGAAAAAATGGTTGTGAATGTAAACAACACTATTGGATTGCTAGCTCTTGCTCTCTAATCATCAGATAGGTGTAGGATTAAACTATTTTCCTTGCTTTTTGAAAACCCGTCTTTTAAAAAATATTATGAAAAACCAATTAATAAAATTGTAAAACAAACTATTCATTTCTTCGTGATTTTTCTTAAAGTCTATACACTAGTAAGTAGTAATAATCATAATGGTTGTCGTCATCAATATTCATATAATTAGTATAATCTTGAAATAGGTAAAGGTAAGATTGAAGTGAATTGAGGATGCACATGTAAGTTGAGTTGAGAAATAGTTTTTGTTATTTTCACTTGTATAGGATTGCAAATTAATGATTAATATCTCATTTGTGGTTATTGGAGCAATTGACTAGTTACCATCGAAGATCTCATCCTTAGTTGTCTTAATGAGATATGACTTGAATTTGCTAGAGTAAAATGCAACCTCTTTCTTTGTTATCATCATCTTCTTCAATAAACATTAACATGACACTTGAGAGATTGTTGCCTTTGCTCCTAGAAAAGAAGTGATGAAGAATATTTCTTATAGTCAATAATGACATATATTACACCATGCAGAGTGATGGTGACAAGGGGCCATGTGGTCTCACTTATTCTTAATTTCGTTCATTGATCAAAACATATTAATTTTCCACTTGTGACATGTTCAAAAGGTAGTGAAGTAAAACATGACTTACTAGCAAATATCATCTACCATGATTCTTGAACACATATACAACAAGTAGCATGTTGTTAGAGGGGGAATGTGGCTTCTATTCTTCCCTAAGTCAAATGATTCAATGCTTGCAACCCACTAACTCAGCATTGCATTACATGGTACATTATTTCAATTCTCTTTTTGTTTTGGACGACACTTTACTATACATATACGAGGAGCTTATAATTGAGAGAAAATTCGAAATTGAAATATCTCAATATTATCCAAATACTTCCTCATTCAAATAAAAATAATGCTATTTAAAAATAATTTATTTTACTCTAAGCAAAAGTTTATTCTTTTACCTTTTAAATTTACATATGAATAAAAATAATTAAATAGCAATCACAATTAACAAATAATAAACCATTTAATCAATTAATATATTAAATTAAAGTAAAATAATAGACCCTTTTTTTATTTTATAAATATATAAGTGAAATTAATCAATCCCAATAAAAATAAATAAAATGCAAAACAATTCCATATTTTAATTATTCTAGTTTAATTGTCCACGGGGTCTTGGATAGATGAGGAATGGGTACATTGTTAAGGCATTCCTACATGTTAAGTCACTAGTTCAATTCTCCACCCTATTTGGGTGTTATTCTTGGACATCACAGTTATGTAACCCCACTATTGCTAAACTCACACACACACAGAGATATAATTTTATAATTTAGCTAAATTTAAACTGAGCTAGCTATGCAGCCTTGTTGTTTATTGGTTTTTCATTTTTATTTTTATTTTCCCTTCCCTCTAGCTATGCAACCTTGTTGTTTATTGGTTTTTCATTTTTATTTTTATTTGCCCTTCCCTCTTAGACAACAAAACTCACATGATTAAAATATGTATTCTATCTATTGTATGGTTAAAATATGTCTTCTATGTATTGAACGAATAAGACATGTAGTACCTTTTTATTGTTTATTGGTTTTCATTTTCATTTTTATTTTCCCTTCCCTCTTAGAGGTGTAATACTTTTGTTGTAAGTTTTTTATTTTTATTTTTTTCTTTTAGGATTTGTAATAATTTTTTTCATTTGTTTTTCATTTTAATTTTTTTACTAACCTATTATGAAAAAATTAATATTTGTAAGGTAACTTGGAGAAGAAAGCATTTTATTTTTATTTTTGCCTTTTAAGATTTGTAATAATTTCTTTCATTTGTTTTTCATTTTAATTTTTTATTACAAAATGATGCAATAAAAAAATTGTTATTCTATTCCACCCAATGTTCAAACCCCTCTAGTAGCATGTTGAGCTTTGATGCCTTGCGAATAATTAACTTATTATGAGAAAATTAATATTTATAAAATAACTTGGAGAAGAAAAATAATATTATTCAAACGAGGAGAAACTCTCTACATGTAAACTAACTTTGTTATTAGATCATTCTCTAGATTAGAAGTCAGAGTATTCTCTAGATGG